>VUQJ01045816.1:24563-36699 GCA_015108635.1 Andinoacara biseriatus
AATATCCCCAAATCCCTGCACCCGGCACCCGACACACTCCACCAACATGAAACAACCAGCCTCTGCAAGACACACGGACATTTCAGAAGAAAGTATTAAATTTTGCCTTTGAGGCATACTCAAAAAGAAAAGCAGCAATTAGGTTGAGAAAGGAGGAGAATGACTGAACAAGAAACAAAAAGAGGAGTTTGCCAGCTGAGACTGGATCGTATAAGAAATGTCAGCACCCTTGAGCATCCAGGTTTACAGACCCCTTTGACAGACTTTGAAAACCAGAGAGCAGGCAAAATGAAATCATTATGATGTCAACGTAGTTCTAGAAGGTCCCTGGCAGCTCACTGTCTGCCTGATAGGCACCATCGTTACAATACAGAAAACAGGGAAGCAAAGTCTGCCTCATTATGTTTCATGGAAGGGCTTGAAAATGGCTGGATTTCTCCCAAAGCACTCGAAATAAACAGAATGTAGTAGTTGTTTCATCAAGTAAGTATTACAAAAAATCATGCAGGAAGACACAAAAAGGGGATGGGGGTTAAATTCTTCAGAGCCTGAGAGGATTCTGTTTTGCAAAATTAATACAAAAAATCTGCTTCCAACATCAGAGCTGGCAACTTCATCCCATTGTTCACAATAGTCACTGAGCAACACTATGCAGAACCTTTCAGTAACTGTAAACAGTGCAAATAGTGCTAGCCTTCATTACTGTGACATAAACAGATAATATATGCAAAGAGATAGACCTAAAATGACTATAATTATCCCACTGTCTGATCAAAGGGTGCTGGGGTTGAAAGAAAAATTTGTTTCCAATGTTAAATCTTTTTGGACCATAATTTTCTGTATTTAAAAGAGGTGTAAAACCCAATAGCTGCTGCAATGATTGATGGACCTGTTCCAGGGTTGTAAATAAGTATTTTGGCACATCTGGACGTTTTCATACTGCAGGGTAGAGTGCTCAGTACTTGTGGCTTAAACTTTTAAAATGTATGTCTGGTATATAAAAAAAGTTCAATAACAGAGAAATACAGCTGTAAATTGGAGAATACCTCCCTTGTGGTAGGTAATCACTGGTAGCTCATACAGTGCTCTTTGTAAAGTCACGGGCCTCATTCCAAAAAACACCTCACCATACTGTGGACTCCAAGCGGTGTACCTGGCCCTCAAATCACGCAAAAGTAGTGTTTATGATTTCCTCACCAGTCAACATGGTTTACAGAGAGGATTTAACAAAAGTCGTACATCGGTCCAAAAGTTCTCTCGGCCTGTTTTGAATCAAAGCCATTGGGACTACACAGTTGTTGGTGGAAAAATGCTCACAACTTGGCCGGGCCTCGTTTTGTCTCTGTGAAATGAAGCATAATTGAATAAATATGTCATGTAGAAAGGGTGTTTAGATGACAGACAAGGCGCTGTAAATATTTGGGTCTCACAGACTGCCCAGCTGCCATGGGAGGAGAGAGTTAAAAACCAAGGACTGTTTCACAGGTCAAAACACAACACGAGCTGGGTGCTAATTGGCATTATATCACAAAGTTCATCATAATAATTTGTTAATGGTAACTTCTAATCCTTAAACGATTATACTATTTAGAAGTGAACCTAGTTTTTGAATGTGCAAATGAGTAACAAAAGAAAAAAAGTCAGGAGACATGACCACTTTCCTTAAAATTAGGTTTCGTTAGTTAGGTAGTTTTGGGATGAAGTACTGCAGTCATAAGAAACTCTGAGCCACATCATCTGTAACCCTTGTGCCTGTCTCCAGCTCTTATCAGCGTCAGTCTAGACTTAACTTTGTTTACCATATTTACTCCGTACTGTCTACATTTATTTAAAAAAAAAATATGTTTGTCTTTTTTTCTCTAAACATGCCTTTTTTTTTTCTTAAAGAAGACTGTGAGAGTTGCAGACTACATGGTCCAGATTACACATTGAGAGACTCACTAAGGTCACATCTCCACATCGGTAGAGATGCACTTGATGATATGAATAACCCCCTCTGTGTAGAAGCTGACATTCCCCAAATGCTCCAGAGTAGATCTAATAGAAAAGTTCTGCAGTGCTTCAAGGGATTTAAGAACTACAAGTAAATCAGTCTCAGCTTGTTATTTGAACTGGATTTTATTTAGTCCCTTTTCTTCCAAATCCTCACGCAAGCTCTGTTAATGGCTACAGCAGCTAAAAGTGCCCAGCAGAGTCCCCTTTCTGTGACAGCAACTTAGAAGATTTAAAAAGAAACTTTTGAACTATATCATTTAGCTTCCTCACGTTTCTCACCATACCCACGTGCAGAACCTGAGCTGCTTTGGTTTGTCCCATGTCTGTGTGTGTTTCTGTGTGTGTATCTTTTAACCGAAGCCTCTACATAGCTTCAGTATTTCTCTCCATCTTTCTCCGAGCCTCTGTACAGTTCTGTCATCTTGCCAGACCAGCCCCAGTATCCTTATGAACAAATGTGAACTTTGCTGGAGCTGTTCCATCTCCTGGACCTAATCCCTCTAAAAGCTCAGACAGCAGTCCATAATGTAAACATTTTGTGGCCTGGACTGTGTGTGGCACTGGTTGGGAAACCGCCATTCCCTTATCTTGATTATTGTCAAAGAGCAATTTTTTTGGAAAAGAAATCCAAACTCTTCCAAAGAAACAAACAATCAAAGAAAGCTGGAACAGCAGGAGAAGACCGGACTGGACATATAAATCACACTCAAGGAAAGATGTGAAAAATTCTCAAGCTCCTGCCCTGGCTCCAGTCACAGACAGCTGTGAGAGTTACAGAGCTGATTTTAAACTTCTTCTTGACCAACTTCCAGGCACAAAGTGGCCTTAAGTTTCTGGTGTTTGGTTCAGAATAGAATAGAATAGAATAGAATAGAATAGAATAGAAAGCTTTTGTTGTCATCAGACATGGAGCATGTTGAAAATTCTTTGTGAAAACAAAAACAAGAAAGATTAAGGAAAACGCAGAATGTATATAAAACAAAAACCAAGAATATAAATATAAAACAGGAAACAAGGGGTTACAAGGAAATAAATGGCCCGGTAGAAGGACACTTGCAGTTTCTCCTCCAGATGGTTCCTTGACTTGGAGGAAGTGGAGTCTCTGCTGGGCCTTTTTTTTTTACCAGTACTTCTGTGTTGGCAGTCCACGTGAGGTCCTCGGGGATGTGGGTCCCCAGGAACTTGAAGGAGGCCACTGTCTCCACACATGCTCCATTGATGCAAAGTGGAATGTGATGCCTCTTCTGCTTTCAGAAGTCTATGACCATCACTTTGGTCTTAGTGGTGTTTAGCTCCAGGTTGTTTTTGATGCACCACTTTGCCAGCTCCTTTATTTCCTCCCTGTAGGCTGTTTCATCATCCCCTGTGATCAGGCTAACCACCATGGTGTTGTTGGCGAACTTGATGATGGTTAGAGGGGTGGATGGGGACACAGTCGAACAGGTATTATATTCACAGGAAAAGTTGTGAATATAATCTCTCAACTCAAACGTACCAGGCAAACGTACACATTCAGCTTAAACCAACAAAATAAAACAAAAGAAAAACCTCACAAGCTGTCTAAATGTGTGTTTGTTCATTGCAGGATGTGCTTCTGTTATTGTGGAGTCAAAGTCCAAAGCCTCATACAACAACACGTCAGTGCTGCAACAAACAGGAAGCGGCTGATCCAGAAGGCCGATGTGAGTGACAACTTATCTCCCTGACACACTTGACCTTCTCATCTTCCTCTTCCTCTGAAGTGTCCAGCACACACTTTTGCAGGCCAGGCTGAAGTTCACAGGTCCCATAACACGTGCATAACACACGTACATACATAAACAAAGCAGTTACTGCTGTCACATAAAGCTGCAAATTTCTTTTTGGGAAACTAGGGATGGGAGAACAAAGGAAGGGGATCGTGTGTCTCTGTGTGTCATTATTGTTCTGGGGGTATAAATCCGATCCAGAACATTCTCCTCCACCATGCAAAGAAGGATCCGCTACAGTAGGTTCCAATGCACAATGTAACAAATGAGCTTTGGGTAAAGTAGCACCTTTTTTCACCTTTTTTTTTTCAGTCTCCACCACACAGGCTTGTCTGTCATTCACGCTATATATAGACTCATGGCGGCACATTCACAGCAAAATGTCACTACGGTGCAACATGGCATCACATCTGGCACACAACACCCACTAAATCTGCCCCCGTCTCTGCTGTTTTATGCGTGTGGTGAGTGAGCCAGCTTGGTGTGTGGAGGTACGACTTGCTCTTTCCCACGATGCTGTGCATCAGCAGGCTGGAGTGGGGGGAAGGAAGCAGAGGAGATGGAATACTGAATGGCAAACACACACACACACACACACACACACACACACACACTGAAGACACATTCAGGAACCTCCTGTGCCCATAGTGCAGAAGTTGGCCCATAGATGGGCCTATACAGGAAGTTCTCAGCTTTGGCTACTTCCTGTTTGCTAGTCGCTTGTATTAGAAGCACATTGTGTGGTAGAGAGGCTTTTCAGCAGTTTTTCAAATCATTATGAAAATGGTAGAAGCAACTGTTCCAGCAGTTCAGTCTCTGTTATGCACACATTAAATATTTTTAGTAAAACCTCTGCTCTTTTTATTCCTATGGAAAGTGTCTTGAGTTACTCTAACTAAACAGTTTCTTATGACCACACAACACCGTGCAGCCAATCAACTATGGTTATTGTACGTGCAAGTTTAATGTTCATCAGCATAAAAATAATAAAACTGTTAAGTCTGTGTTTTATGGTCGGCAAGGTTTTATAGCATGTCTGTCAGCCAGAGGCTAAATAGTTTCCTCAAAACCTAAACAACTTTAGGTCTTAAATTGAGGCTGTTGTAATTTACCGTATCAGCCTGCTTTGTGCATTTGATTTGTTACAATAAAACATTCTGTTAGTGGGAGGAAGAAGGAGGAAGGGAGGTGTCATGGAGAGATAAATTAATGAGGAAGGGGAGGCAAGTTTGAAGGAGAGGAGGATGCAGTGCGCAGGTATTGTGTTGGTGTGGTGTCCAAGTCGTGCAAAGAAGGAGATTGAGATAATGGCTACAACAGAAGATAATGAGGGAAAAGGAGAAGTCCTCAAGAGTGATATAAGAGAAGTGATTCCGGTGATCTTCCCAACAGCATGTGAGAGCATCAGATAGATTGCAACCAATTCATTTTCTTCACTGAACAAAACCTGGAAGCTCGTCAGAGGAACTGCTCTGATATCAGCCTCCACGTAAAAAAATATGCAAAGTGTTAGCAGCACTGCAGCTGTGGCATAAAAGTTGAGCTGCCACTTTCCTGTTTTCACTATTTATGTAAGGAATGCAAAAAAAAAAAAAAAGAATAAAAAATGTTATGATCAATATGCTTGAATGTGTAAGGTAATGTTTAGCTAATGTTGGGAGGTCTTGTTAAAGTGAAACTTGCCAAGTGGAAAGAGGCCAGCCTCTGAAGCAGAGCCTCCACAGTTCAAACACAGAATGATAAAGTTTTTATATTTCTTCAAACTGTAAGCACATTATGGAGATGACGTAGTTTGAGATAAGGCTAAAATATGAAGCTTAGAATTAATGGAAATCTCCAATGAGTGAAAAGAGGATTTAATGATGAATTTTGGAAAGCACGGTACTAAATATAGGAGATATTTCAGGGGTAAGTAGCTGCCACGATGATATCTCAAGTCAAAACATTTTATTTCAGACATAATTTCCTTTTGGATGGGAGACATTATATGTGATTTAGTTCTGGGGAGCTCCATCTCTCCCAGCTCCTAGTAACAATGCCCTTTTCCTGCTCTGTCATTTATCATTCTATTTAACCTCAGTCTCTCCCTTAAATAGTACTGAAGCTGCACACGTCCATTAGGAAAATTCACCTAAACAATGCACTAGTAAAAATCTGTGAAAGCCTAAAAAAAAAAAAGTCTAGAGGAAACTACACATAACCAACAGGAAATGTGATGCCAACACCCAACAAAACAAAACTTTTTTTCTGTTGGCAGAACATCTCCTCTAAATTTACATTCAGTCCAACATTTAGTTCCGTTTTAGTGGCATCGGCACAAAAGGACAATGTGGAAGCTTTGAAGGAAGAGTAAAATCCACTGGGCTCGAGTGTGGTTGCATGGTTTGGAGAACGGCCTCAAAGTAAAGTAAGCTATAAAAATCTCTCTAAGAATACCCTAGCGGCACAGATGTGGAGAAAGACAACTTTATTTGGTGTGCTTGAAAAAAACAGAAGAAAGACAATATTAAAGAAGTAGGATTATTAGTGTTTTTTTTGTGGTAAGAAGCCTAAAATAAAGGACACTGATTCAGTCAATCAGTGTCAGTCAATTTTGTGATTTTAAGCTGTCTACAATACAACCTGATTCATTCTAAGACATTTTTGTGTTTTGGTTTTCATTTTTGAAAACAACTGGATACCAAACTTTTTCAAATGCTACTCTGAATAGGTGCATTTGTTTGACCCTTACTGAGCTGTAAGAGGTTTTATATCTAGGCACTGATATCTAAAATCCATCCTAAAAACATAGATTGTCCCTAACAAAGCCACATAAAGCTGCTTGCCATTAGGGATGCCAAATATCTTTACAACATAACTGATTTAAACATTAGTGTCCCTTAAATTGGTCCTATGGGATCCCCACAATCCAGAAGTCCTTTTGAACAAAGTCCCCCATTAAGGGCATCAGTGATATTTTGACCATGGGAAAGGAAGGTCTGACTAAAGCACTGCTCTTTCCTCTTTTGGCACAGGGTAACAGAGTGACGCTGTGACCTCATCTCATCCTGTTGCACAGGAAAGGTGGATCAGATAGCTGGGGTTAACACCTGCAGAGACACAGAGTGAAACTGAATGACTGAGAGACTCTTGGATGTGTGTAAAATAGGAAATAAGACAAACTAGAAAAAGACACATTAACCCCACACCTTAAACCAAAAGGTAAATAATCTTAATTTTATGTTCTTGAAGTCGTTAAATTTAGGTTATTCCTCACTTACTGACAGTGTGAACTTGTTCCAGTAAGTTTTAAATCGGTCTAACTGAGCCGCAGTCAACTGTGTGTGTGTGTGTGTGTGTGTGTGTGTGTGTGTGTGTGTATGTATAGGATGGAGGTTTCCTGCCAATGAGCCCAGTTCAACAGCCAATACAGACAGGCCCCTCCATTGGCTCCTAACGATGCAAGACGTCACAGCCAGTAAGTAGTTATAAGCTAACCACCATGTTACATTTATTTCTATATTGTGTCTATAGATGGGAGCCTTTTTATTCCCAGATAATGAAAATTATTAGACATAACAGAAAGATTAATTTATTCCTAAAAGCTTTCTGTGAGTTTACGCTGTGGTCGCTGGCCTAATCAGTTTCACTACGGAGGTATGAACTTGGAATAAAGGCAAAGCTTATCTAAGACTTAACATTCTATAAATTGATAACCCCCAAACTGATAAATCCCAGCTGATTTGGGGTTATCATGGTCAGGATGTTAATTTTGAGGTTAGAGGGAGGAAATTACAAACAGGATAGACACAGGAGCCAAATAAATCTTTTCATGATATTCCATAGCCATGATGCATGTTTGTATGTAAGAGTATGTGTCTGTGTGTACATAGGTGTCAGTATTCGACTGAGATATTGCATTTATGAACGTGTGTGGCAATGATGTAAATCTTGCAGTGGTCTCCTCCACGGTGGGGAGCCCCACCAAAAGCGTCACACCCAAACCATCTGCTCTTGGTTAAAGCTGTGTAATTGTTAGTCTGTGGCAAGTGTTCACACAGCAGAATCAATGCTAAATGAATAAACTCACAAACACCTAGAATACAGTTACACTTTTTTGACCAATATACTGGTTGGCCAATAGTGGCTTATCACGCACATATTTGTGTTTGCACACGTTATGCAGGTTGACAGATCACAGCGTAGACAATGATACGGTTTGATCACATAGTTTGTCCAGCAGATTTGGCTCTGACTCCATTCTTGTGACACAAAACATTGTCCAAATGTTAAAAGAGCAATATTCAAATTCAAATTGTTTCTTTTTCTTGTCTGAAATGATCAGGACTTTGTGCCTTTTAAACTATGAGAGCTGTGCTGTCAAGTAGTGCTTTTAAAACCCAGCATGCAAAGTACTGACTTCCTAACACAGGCAGAAGGCACAATTAAAGAAATTGTGCCTGTTTTTCCACATTTTTATATCCTGTGCCACATCCAGTTCAAGTGATTTTGTGGTCTTGGATTCGGTCAAGAGGTAAGAATAAAAACAATTCACATGGGATCAATTGACACCCCTATCTGATACTCAAACAACAAAATAAAACGATATGTAAACTGCTCATGCTCTTGTCTTATTCTTCTCTGGTACAAGATAATACTTGTAGCTTTAGTGTTAGCATGGTGCACTACCATCATGACTTATGATTCAATTCCTAAGTGACAAATATCATAATATGGGGGAGACTGTGCTGGTTTGTGATTCATAAATCATTGCTGCCTGCTTTACCCATCATCCAAACAGTTTTTAGTGTCAATTGGTTCTGCTGCAGAGTCCAGTGGGTTTGAGTCCATGGTGTCTGGCCATTGTGTCATAGTCACTGTGGTTAAATATAACAGTGTTAAAAATGTTAATGTTCCACTTGCCCTATACTGACTGCAACAACACATCTATCTCTGGTGGACTCCCAAACCAAGTGGGGACACACTGATTGCTGTCCTTGACACCACCCACTCCTACCAGCCTCCAGTTCACACATTCTGCGTCCACACAGCTCTCCCTCATCTACACATCCTCCATGCTCTGCTTCAGTGATGCAGGTACAGGCTTGACCTAAAATCTGGGGTGATGAATGACTCTCATCTTGCTGATTCTAGAAGTGTGTGTGCACACGAGTGTGCACATGCTTGTGGGTTCTATGTGCGTCTGAACCTCAGCCCAGCCTGATCTGCTGGTTCTTGCCTCGGATTATATCCATAAGCTTCAAGATATTTAAATGCAAACCTTGAACACAGCGTTAAAAATGAAATGAACAGTATTGAATTTTATATGTAAAAAATGTTTTAGGGCGTTTTTGTTGTGAAGTGTGAAAGTACCACTCAATTGCATTAATATATATAATTAGTCATTTTATATAATTGCTTATTGTTTTATCATTATCATTTTAACTTGGAATTTGAATGTTAGTAATAAATAGATGTTCATGAGGACACCACACATCCAATACACAGGCTATTAGTCACTATTAAAATGATCAGATAGGATAAAATTTAAAATTTCTAAAACGTTAATAGGGACCTGGATCATGACTGGTGCTTTGATGGCGCATGGTGCGCTTCTTTGTCTCAAAGACTTGGCTACTTCCATTGAACGGAGCTGGGGGGCACCAAAGTCTGCTCTCCAGTCTTTCTCCCTACTGTATTCCACAGCCTCTCTCTCCTCTGTCCCCCCTTTTGTGTAGCTACCCGAATAAATTAGTAAGTGAAGGAGGGAGGACAAGGTGGAGGAGGGTATGGAGCAGAGTAGGGGGCTGGGCCTTGTGGCGGACGAGTCGGCTTTCAGTTGGTGAGGTGCACGGTACCCTGAAGCGACTCTGTCTCAGCACACACACATCCACAAACACCGTGTCTGAATGACTGGATGCTGAGAGGGAGAGAGAGAGAGGGAAGAGAAAAGTGAAACATTTGAGATCAACGAGAGACTGTGCAGAGGACCACAAGCGTCTCCTTTCTGCTGCAGACAGTCAAAGAACCCGAGCGGCTTCCCAGCTGATCCAAACGCGCTCACCTGACTCGGGGACGGAGACGCATAAAACCGCCTTCCCTGTGGAATACCAAACCTGCCGGTCAGTGGGATCAGAGCATCTGTGGAATTAGCACTACTGGCATTTTTGTGGATATTATGTAAAATTAAAAAGCCTAGTCCAGCTGGCCAGCAAGGCTCCATTCAAGATTTTGTCCTGGCGGATTGTCTGTCGTTTGGGAGGGATTGGAAACCCGTTTGCATACTAATCAGGTTGTGAAGGGGATATCCAGGGTAGTCATCCAGAGCAGCGGGAGTCCGATGAGTGTAAGTGACCGCTTTTTCTTATCTAACCTGTAATCTCTGATACACGTAACAAGTACGGAATAAATGCAGGGAGACAGTCTCTTACTGGGAGGAGGCTTCAGGTTTTCCATGCAGAGGGGTATGCACCCTGCATCTGCACCTTGCATGCAGGGGCTCGTAGTCGCTCGCTGTACTGTGATGTGGAAGGCAATGCTAGAGACTTAAAAGTAGCACAAAGATCCATGCATCAAAGAGATGCAGTATAACGTAATATTGATTATTGATTCCCACTCAGACAGGATGGAGAAAAGGAGTGATTCATACCCATATAAAATGAAAAAGCGTCCAGTCCGGTCGACTACCACATAAGCTAATTATGCGTTATGGAGCTCTTTAACAGCAGTAAGTCAGTGGTTTCTTCCACAGTGTTGGCAGCTTGGAGTAGCTACACTTTTTGTTTTGGAGGGACGACAGAACCACTTAATGGGAAACACCATGAAGTGCACAAAGTGGGTCAGCATTTGTTTAAGTATTTCTCAGGGAGACCAACTGGTGTGACAATGAAAAATGCCTGCA
Source organism: Andinoacara biseriatus (assembly GCA_015108635.1). NCBI lineage: Eukaryota > Metazoa > Chordata > Actinopteri > Cichliformes > Cichlidae > Andinoacara > Andinoacara biseriatus. The sequence continues at coordinate 35,187 of VUQJ01045816.1, forward strand.
AGGCATCCCTAGTGGAGAGAATTTAAAGTACTGCTGTGTACCACTGAGCAAGGCACACACAGGGGCTGCTCTCCTCTGCAAATGTTGGTGTAGCTCCTCATTTCTGCTTTTCTGATTATGAAAACAGAACCTCAGATTGGACGGGGACTATCTCAGTAGACACGGCCTGTATAGTTTAGTTTAGTTTGGACTGCACATGGCAGTTTTGTTATCCAGCAAATAGATTTGGACTCAATCCCCCCCAACATGAAGCGTTGTTATTTCAGCCATTTCTGACTGTATATGTTTACGTGGCCAAAAGCTAAAAATGGGAACCCAGGGGCATATTTAAACTCCTAACCACAATACATATTCCAGTCATATCTGGTGTCCACTGTGATCCACAGCACTTGTTTTTTTGCTGTATGTAGGGATACTGATGTTTGCATTATTACACTATCCACTTACATCGTCCCATGTGCTCCAGCTTTGCAGTATACTGACCTCAGCGGCAACCTCTGGTCTGCATAAAAAAACAGCAAGAGTTTGGTTTCTTGCAGAGTGATGAGGCGTGCAGCAAGACGTTCTCTAACAGGAACCATATGCATATCTAGTGCCACTAGTAGCTACAGTACAACTGAGTAGAGCCTCAGTTTATACTAACAACTTATAATTATTCACATCAGCTGCTTAGGAGAACAGATCCCTCTTCACGGGAGCTGGATTTTAAACAACCCAGGTTATTTTCACAGATGTTTTTATCATGTCCTGGTCAATGCAGGCATGTGATGCCATGATGCAAGCATTGGATATTTGGAGACTGGATTCAGTTTTAATTTGGTCCTGGGTGGGGTTCATTCTGTTTCTTGAATCTTGAAATCCTACATCTGAATCATGCTGACATGCGGGCAAATATTGTTACATTTCTGTTTTTGAGCTGCCCCCCCCCAACAGTCTTTAAGGATATGTCTTGTCTATTCCAGTGGTCTTACTTTAGGGAATGTCCAAGCTGTAGCTTTATTCTTTTTTTTCACAAATCTCGAGCAGTCTTGGGAGTTTACTTTGAACTCTGCGATACACAGTGTGACCAAATTTTGCATTTACCACCCACATTGACACTGAAAATCTGCTAGTACTGTATACACCATTGTCCTCTTTGCAACTCCCACAAAACCCACATAAGAAGAAAAATAACTCTTTTCCAGTCAGGTTTCATTACGTGCACGATTTAATCCCATAACCCCTTTCTCACGGTCGGATTTTTTAATTAAGAATACGAAAACACTGCACATACAGTATTGCGGAGAAAACTGTAGCGAGTAAAGCCTTTTGTGTTTCGGCTAATCAACTCAAACCACCGAGCGCTGCCAAGGAGAGAATGAATTAGAGTGAAGTGAGAAAACTGAAAATATCTTCCCCATCCAAGTGATGCAGCTCAAAATAAAAATCTATCTAATTGCATCCCAGAACTGTTTTTTCCTGGGTTTTGTTTCTCAGGAACGTGAAATCAGTCTCTGAGCACAAATATCGGAAA
>VUQJ01045816.1:66252-79910 GCA_015108635.1 Andinoacara biseriatus
TTTTTGGAAACCACAGTAGAGGAGATGCTGCGTTCTCCCTGTGTGCTACTCTGAGCAGTGGGTTAGGCTCAGCTGGGCAAAACAGGATGAACATGTCAGATATTGTAGGGTTTCTCAGGTGTGAGAGACAAAGGTACATTTACATTTCAACATCTGTGACAGGATTACAGCTGGCAGTTCCATTTTGGGGGGCTCAGCCACAACTTCCACCCCAATTCATATTCATGTTGGACAAACAGGAGCACACTGCAGTATTTGTCAAAATACTGTGAGGGAATAAAGAGTATTTAATTCTCTAACGTAGAAAATCCAACATCATGGCTGTTTGGTTGACAGCTTTGTATACATTAGCTAAATTATCAAATTGTATATTGGCACAATTCAGGGCTTCTCCTGAAAGCATGACTTTTAACAAATTGTCTGGAAGACTATGAAGAACATTTTCTTATTGCACTAAAATAAGTTCAGCTCCTTCTGTGTGCAAGAGGTAACCTATTGATTTTTTTTTAGATATGCAAATATTAATATTTTTCATTCATGATTTCACCCAGAAAGTTTTTCCAGGACAACTTCCCATGGATTTGAATGTGAAAGCTGGGAATCAGATGGATAGATAACCGCAGGTAAACTTAAAACTCACTGAAACAGTAATTCTTGTAGACATATTGAGTCTTTAAATATGATTTCCAGCACCTGAGTGGCAGACTATTTTTATATTACGTTAGATCCCTGAGTGGCCCCTCAAGCCTTACCTTATGGTGCCTGTTCTCCAGTTTGGAAACCACTGCTCAAAGGCTTAATGACACCTGAGAGAGACAGGAGTCAGGTTTGGGAGTATGGAGTCAGATTTGGTTAGTCAGCAGACCACAGAGTCAGGACAGAGGTAATGTGAGATGCAGACTATAAAAGACCTATGGAAAGAGAGAAAAGTCATTTTATAGTCCAGCTATAGCGATTTAATCTGCGCTATTAAGTTGGCCAGTGGCGTCGCTCCGCTGGTCTGCCCTTATGGGAATTTTCAAAGAGAACTATTACTGTGATTTACCGTGGACAGCTCTCAAATAGTCCACGCTCTCTGCCTGCGTCGTTGGCTCTGTTCTTTTTCCTCTTCTTGCTCTTCTTCACTTTTGTCTTTTTGTACTTGTGAAGTGAGCCAGACGCACACACGGAGGAGTTTAGTACTTAAACCACCATATAGAGTACAGGACGTGGTGTGTTTATACATTCAGTAAACCTCAGAGTCTATATGTGTACACAAATGGGTTTCGCTTGTATTTCCCCTAAGGGTCTCCGAGGTTAAGGTCAGAATCTCATGTAACCCACCCCTCCCGGTTTTTAACTTCAGCCCCCTCCCAATCTCACTCCAGAGCACTGATCATTTACAGCTATGCATGAGGCACCCCCTTTCCTCAGCTCCACTCTGTTCCCTTCTCACCTCATTGCCTAAATCGTTTTAGTCATGGTAAAGCGCAGTTGCTTGCCTAATATTGCTGCGATGAAGGACCTGGGCAGAAATTTAGTCTAACATGGACTGCGTATCAAGTTTGGGTGCTGCCTGTCTGCAGTGCGCTGGTTTTGTAATGATGGTTTTTCACTTTTCTGTTTGTTATTTCTGCACAAAGCATCCATTTTCCACTTGTCACAGTTTGAATAAAAATCATTTTCTGCGCATCAGGGGATTAATTTTTTTTCTTTAACTGAAAACAAATTTCTGACTTCTGCCATCTCTTCCTTTTTTTAAAAAAAAAAAACTCACACACTTGGAAGTAATCACAGCCACACGAACACTCCCACATGTTTCGCCGCCTTGTGTTGCCGCTCGTATATTGAATGGTGGGAAAAAGTGAATTATCGACAATGATCTCAGCACTGTAGCAGTGTATTCTCCATCTGGCATACAGTTTAATGCTGACCTCCTCCAGGGTGAGTCAGCTGTGAGGAAATTAGTCTAATTGCTGATCTGAATTTGCAATGGCAGTGGTTTGGGAGGATAAAAGAAGGGACAAGAAGGACTTTGACCAGGCTAAAGGATGCTAGAAAACTTGAGTTATCTTTATTTCTGTCTCTTTGTCTGTTTCACCGCTAATATTTGTCTTATCACCTCCACCTCATTCTCTCAGCCTTTTTTACCCTTAGAGATAGATATAGCAGTTGTATCTTATGTAAATACCCACATATGCGTGTCTGGTTTATCCATCTTCATGACTGAATTAAGACGAGGGGCTGGTGACTGACAATAACGGGGTTAAGAGCTGGGTTTGGGACCTGCTTCTCATGTAAGGTGGTGAGTTGGAACCTTAAGCCATCTGTCAGCCCCATCTCTCTCACTCAGTGTCCACCAAGACACAGAGGGAAGGGAAACTAACTCAAGCCTTGAGACAAAACTCCTGTTACACAAAGCTAAAATGTACTATTAGATTGGGTTTGATGGCGTTCTTAAACTGAACATCATGCATTGGCATCTGTGAAATTTGCCAATGACACAAGATTTTGACTCCTATCTGTCATTAGTGGGATGAAATGGATGAATTGGCAGTACTGAATGCTGCACTGGTGACTGTCACCTTCGTTGAGAAAATGAACATGCTTGTGTTTCTGCGTCCCCGCTGGAGGTTCTGCACAGGGTCGTGCAGGTTAAAAGAGTACTTCTAAAGTCCGTAGATCATGAAAGGTGTAGGTTTGGCTCGTAACGTCGTTTCTTCTCAGAGTCTAAAAAATCTAAGAATCCTTTGTTGCATCACAGTAGGGAAGTACAAAAATTAAGATTAAAGTTGTAATAAGCTAGAACTTTCCTTCCAACGGTCAGACTTGACTTGCCTCCTCCCCCTCAGCCCAACTTCCTACTGAGCAGAGGTCAGCTTCCTTTGTCATAAATACAGCCTATCGTGTTACTCGTGTTGGACTTGCATCCAGACCTAACTTTCACTCGTTCATGCCCAGTAGTCATTCAACACCCACAGTAACCTGAGGTCAGCTCCGCTACTGCACAATTAGCTGCACTTGAAGATACCTGAAGTTTATACTCTAGATATGCGGTGCATGCAGCGCGTGTTGGGTTTGACTTCATTTGGTGTATATACATGCAAGTAAATCATGTGGAGCCTGGGCTGAGAGGAGTGTTTGTAAGTGTGCGAGTGAGTGGAAGCAGAGTGGTTTAAGGTAATTTGTCATGTCAGCAGTTGTTGAATGGGAAGCCAGAGTTTGAGCTATGTAATGGTTTATATGTAAACAAATTACACATAATCTCCTTGAGTCTGTTTATGTGTATTTCTCATGTGAGGACAGATAATTTTTTTTACCAACAATTGCCTGCGACAGACACAAGTGTTATTGATGATGTGATGAAAATGAAACCTTTTCTTATCAGGGAACCAATCACCTGCAGAATTAAAGATCAATCAGACAGATCATCGAGATAGAGTCTCAGGCTCTGTTCTCTGTCTGTCTTTGTCTCTGCACTCAAACACCGGTGTAGAGTAACTGCGGGTAGTTTATTATGCTGCCTGGCTCTCTAGGGTTACTCCCTCCCACTCCCCACTATGTCCCGGGAGGTTGTGTTTCACTCTGTCGCTTCAATATTTTATGCCACATGTAGCACCAGTGCTAAAACATTTACAGCCCTATTGATCATGCGCCGCTATGAAGGTGCTGTTTAGAAGACCACTCTCCCAAAACCAGACAGAATGCATCAAAGATCCAGTGCTAGATGTTTATGCTATACGTCCGCTTGCTGTAAAGTATGTCTGTGTTGTTCAGAGTTTATGTACATCAGCATAAGTTTAGCTCTAACTCTGGTACAGTAAGTCAAGCACCAGGATTATTCCCCCTCTATCTGAACCCTACCACCCTGAGAATTATTTCCTGGAATGGAATTCCTTCAAAGACACCCCCCCCCCCCCTCTCCCAAACTCTAATGTCAAGACAACTCATTCACTTCTTCCAGACTGTGCATTCCCTGAGCTGACAGAAGGAGGTACACTTTAGATGTTACACTGATTGGACAGAAACAGAGCAGAAACAGAGCAGAGTCTTCACCTGGTCTTTATATTTCAGAATCAAATCAAAGTTGTCTTTCTGCTTTCTGTCTCATGCCATCACGTGCAAGCAACATGGCTCTTTTATTTTAACCTTTCAAAGCTGTGGCTAATCAGTCCTCCCACATCCTTTGAATAAATGACTGGAGAGCCTGAGAATATCACATACAGTGACAAGCTGTTGTATATTATGCTTTAGCTTATCAAGGGAGCAATCAAATCGTTTCGCGATGGGGATATGGATGCAAGCAAACAATAAGTTTGGTTTATATTATCTGCTGTTGCCACTGTTTACTTGGATAACAAGACCAAGATGGAACAGGGGATAGAAAAACAGCTGCATTAATTGAGATGGATGGATGATTTCAAACAATGGGAAGGCAGTATATTAAATACTAATAATATTATAAAAATATCATTCTTGCTGTCACATCAATGCCAAAATTATGGATTTTGACACACATACTGCAAACAAGATGCACACATAAGTCCAAGAATGGAAACACTCTGACACATAACACCCTCCTGATCATCTTAAAAAGTCATTCCCAGCATTAGCTGTTCGATATGACTGTATGAAGAATCCAGCTGTGTCCTCCTGTGTCTGCTCCCATAATGAACCAGTGACAGGTTCATTTCAAATCAGCTTCTGTCTGCAAGGCTTTGATTTCCTTATTATTTTACAGCGTATTGGTCATGGCTGGTCAAGATTGGTTTTTGCATGTAATCCCTAACGCCTAATATAGTCTTGCCGTCACTGTTGGGCGCTCAATTATGTTCACACATTTATATGCTCACGCACGTAGGAGCACAGTGTCTCTGTAGCTGTGGGTAGCAGGAAGTAATTGCATTTTTCTCCATCATGTTCTGACTGACATGCATCTTTTTGTTCTTGTTTATAATGAGGCTCGCCTGGTGAATGGAGATGGCAGATCTGTTAGAGCAAAAAGAAAGATACACAAAGAGAGCGCGTTCAACGCAGCTAAGCAGCGGCTTCCTTGAGGCCATTTCAAGGCGGTGCGCTGTGCATGCCAATTCGGTTTCCTGCATGTCTGTTGCTCGGTTGGCATGAGAAAATTTGGGATGTTGATAAAGAGTTTATGTGTAGCTTAGATGTGTGAACCAATGCTGCGCAACACAGAGACTTGGACATTGGAAATCGTATTATGTGTGTAACAGAAGGGATGAGAGAAGGAGGGGTGTGTTGTGAACCAGAGTAGAGGGATGTGCGTGTTTCTCCTGGGGCGATACAGTAAGAGGGTTTAATTGATTCTGTGCAGGAGAGGTGTGAAATGCATGTCAGCAAACTGCCATTGTTGAGTCAGTCTGCTACGGTTATCGTCTTCAATCAGGAGGTTCACAAAAAGGAACAACGCCCTGCACGTATGTGGCATGAAGAACGTGCAAAAGCCAGTTTGGCAAAAGACTTTTTTCCTTTCTTGTGTGCAAAGCTACGTCCATGAAATGAACAACAGTTAGCTTCACTCTGGTCTTGGACAGATTTTAAAAAATGTTCTAATAATAATAGTTCTGTCATGGGCTATTGATTAACCTCTCCACAAAGCATTTTTAAAAAAAATCTTTTTGTTCTTTCTCATTAATACTTCATCAGAGCTTAAGCTTGTTTTACAAATCATGATGGATGCCATGAATTAATAGCTCGACGGCAGCAGACCTTTTCATCTTTTCACTGGTCAAATATACAGACATTTTAGATTTTTTTTTTTCAAGTTTTTTTTTTTTGAGGAAATAGCATCAAAAGCATATCTTTATGTTCACAAATAATATTTGAGGGTGTGTGTCTGTTCTTTTTGTGTGGCGCTTCCATGTGCATGTGCTTCTTGTGTGATTTCTGCATTGACGTCCAGTTCTTGAGCCTATCGTCCTGAGCAGAGCTTCCGGATTTTGGTCCTAACAATAGCGGCAGGTTCCTGAGTTATCACATCATTTCCTGTCTCAGTTCTAAGACAGTCTCACACCGCAGCATCCGGGCCAAGAAACTGGAAATCCACCATTACCCCAAGCATGGAATCAAGGCCAGTGTAAATGCTATAAGGTCATTGAAAGCTAATCTAACTTTCTGAGTTATGATTTTATTCACCAAAAAAAAATCACTTTTTTTCAGTTCACCCCCCGATAACCTGCAGGAAAACATGAACTCTTTATCCTTGTTCTCATTATATTCAGCATAGTCAACATATCTAGTTATCTTCATGGTATTAATTTACCACAGAATTCAATTGTTTCACTCATTCTGCAGGGAGTTTCTCTCCCTTAAATAAAATGTAGCAAAAACGTAGCACAGTGCTGTGCAAAAGTCTTGTGCCACTCCTCATTTCTTTTTCTTCTTTTTTTGTAGGGAATATAGGTGCAATAATTTATTGAAACATGTCCTAACATACATGTAAATACAGCATATAAGGCAAAAGGTTTGTACAGTTCTAACAATATTGAAAGTCAACATTTGGTGTTGACTTTCCCTTTGGTGTTTATTCTTTAACACCTCCACTTTTTTTGGCAGAAAGCTATTTCGGAATCATCTCGATGCAAAAATTATATTTTATGGCTGCCAAATGGGATTAAATTTTGCAGTGCAGTGTAGAATCAATATATATGTCATAATACCTGATCTCATGTGAGTGATTGATATATTATTTTAATAACAGCTTTAACAGTTAATACAAGAAAAGGTCGCTATTCTGTGTTGCACTTGCTTGTGTGTATGTCTGAGTGTGTGGGTGGTCCGACATTTCGAGAAAAATGAAATAATCCTTTAGTAAAACTCTTAACCACTGGATTCTCTCTCTCATTTGTGGGTTTATTTAAAAGCCCATCTTATGCAAGCGGGAATGTGCAGCAATGACAAAACTATCACGCTCCACTTAGCTGCATTTTTCTATTGTTGAATTAAGTCATGCCAGTACGGCTGCAGTCCTCTGTAGGGTTTGACTATGAAGTCACCTGATACACCTGGCCAAGAGCCTTGTTTACACCAGCTGCAGTCTGTGATGAAGGCTGCAGAGATGGTGCTGTGGGACATGATGCAGGGAAGTCAGAAGAGGACAGACCTTGCTTTCACATCGGTGACAAGTTAATGTAGTCCTTTACTTCATGCAACACTCACTCAATTCCATGCCAGGGATATGGAGGTAACTGAACCAAGGGCTTTCATGTTAAACTGGAATGGTTCATTGTTATGCTCAACTTTGTTTTTGTCATACATTTCACGTAGCCTGGGCGACTTATCTAACGGAAAAATCTGCGCAGTGCAATGATGCACTGATTGAGTGCAACTTTTCTGGCTCATTTTAGCTCCTATCATATATAATCACAAAGTCTGGCATAGCGTAAATGTAGAATTGCTTCACTCTAATTGCGACAGTTGACTTGACTGTGAACGGGTTCATCAGAGTCACAGATCTGATACCAAAATAGCTCTGTATATGACACACAGATAAATATGGATGGATTTTATTGAATGTCTCTATTTCTGAGAAACAGCCAAAAACAGGGTTTATATTCAGCTGCTGCAATGATTGCAGACAGATATCTACAGCAGCTGTGTGCCAAAGAATAAATCAGAGCATTAAGTCTTGAAGTGAGAATGCCACGAGGCAACACTTTTTGTGTCCTAGGATACTGAAACAGTGACTCATTGGGTGCTCATGGTTTCGATTTCAGAAAGGCAAATTTTGCTTTCAGCTGTGGTAAATTCTGCTCATATTCCAGTAAAAGAGCTTTTCCCATTCTTCCAATCTTCCCATTTTTATTCATAACTTTTTCAGAAAACATTTCTAAATGGCTGAAATCTCAATGTGATAAAACTTTGCAAGTCCATCCTTGTGATTTGTTAAATGCAGGAGTTGTAGGAGAAAAGTCAACTCTGTAACTATTATGCCTCTTTTGTGTGCTTTATTATTAGATCGGCCGATCAGCTGAGTGTGTGACTCCACTCAACCTTTCACCCATCTTTGTTTTCCGAACCTGACACTGCTCACTGTTCTGCTAAAACACATAGCCAAAAAAACCCCACAGAGCCAGGGAAACACAATGATGGGGCCATTTCTTTGATGGAAGTTGTTGTAATCCTAACTATGAGTCCTAATTGTGCACCTGCAGATTTAATTTTCTACTTTAGAACTCTGTGTTTACTCTTGTTGTGTGCACTGCAGCCTAAATCTCTTCACATCCGTTCTTCACGGAGACGTTTGCAGGCCTGCATGCATGCGTGCACTCGCAGCCTGTGTATGTCTGTGCCAGTGTGTGCCACAGTGAATGCTGGAGATTAGTGACAGCATCAGAGCAGAGAATCAGTGAAGCAGTGTTAGAGCAATGCCTGAGCGTACTGCCCCCTAGCCTTCTGTCATCAGCCACACCTAGTAGAGAACAAAGAGAGCAGAGGCTGGCACTGACTGGAGTATGCAGAAAATGAGGAGGAGGGAAGTGGGAAGCAAAAGACGGAAAAAGAAAAAACAAAGATTATAACTACTGGGGATAAAAAGAGCTGGCAGGGTTGGGACTGAGGAAGAAATGAAGGCTTTAATGGGTTTTTCCTGCTTTTAAGGGTTTTTGGCAGTTCTTTTGTCTGTTAGGGCCAGATGATGTCACATGCAAATATTCATATTACTGTTGGCATCGATGCAGAGTTGTGTGCGTCATAAAAGCTAAATCTTAGACTTTTCACAGCCTTGTTAATGTCACATAGATTGAAAGATAATATCAGTGTCATCATGAGAATTAAATGCTAAGTCTCCAATGGTTAAACAATTTAAATGTTTCAATATTTTTCTCTGAAGTAGGTCTTGCTTTTTCTAACTAATATTTTGTGGCAAAATTGTGCAGACAACACAGAAACTGAACATCCCCATCTGTTCATCACAAACATGGTTTACAGGGTGTGTGTGTGTGTGTGTGTGTGGTACCTATGTGCTGTGTCTTTTGGAGCAGCAGGAGTTGGAGTGAATTTTAGCTTGTGGTCCATTTAAAAAAACAAAAAAAGAGCACACACACACACACACACGTGTCAATCCCATTTTCACTTTCAAAGTTTGTTGCAGTTCAGAAACGGATTAAGCTTAAAGGTTTATTAAGATTTAGCGTTCACAAAATAAAAGCACTGCGTTTCCAGGAGGACAGCGATGATGATCAGTATCTTATCTGTCAGATTTTCTTACAGCTTTGGATGACTTGTTCCTGCAGTGCGGCGCGACCGCCGCTGAGTGAATGTACAGTAAAATAAAAATCAACCAGAAATATTTTTGGGTTCTCTTCCTCAGACAAAACCAAAATGAGAGTGGACTGCAGCAAAAAAACATCCAAAAATGAACGTGACACACCCTGTCACCGTAACCAAAACTGAAAACAGAATTTAAAAAAATGCACATTAAAAATATGTTAAAAACTGAAATGCTAGTATGAAGATGACTTTGACAGAAATATAAAGATTTGAAAATAGAGATGATTGCAGTCACTTTAAATAAAATTGATTTAAAGATGGGATGAAGAAAAAGAAAGCAGTTTTGTAGTTTAACAGCCAATTACCCTGACTTTCTGGGCTTTGCTCTCAGCAAAGAATATTGCACACATTGCCTTTAGAGCTCACACTCGTGGAGACAAGTTGTCAATAAAAGAGAGCCAGAAGACGGCCTCAGTAAAGACGCACAGAAGCCATGAAAGTAAGACTGAGGTGACCAGGATCAAAAAGAGAACGCGAGTAGGAGAGTAGGATAGAACGCGGTGGGATGTGAGGTATAAAAGGAAGTGAATACCCTGTTAGTGAAGAGATGGGCCAGAAAGGGGGGGACCTGGGAGAAGTCTTGGTTGGCCCCCCACACAAGGCGCCATTGTGTGTCTATAGTGGCTTGCTAACTGGGTTTGACAAGCCTGTTTTGACTGGCCCCTTTGGGAGCAATGTGTTTGAGATGGAAATTTACAGTGGCATGTTGTTTCTACATCGTTCAAGCAGCTGCCGTCGTTTCCGTCGCTGAAATTAGCCTCCTTTCATGCTTCATTGATACCTATAAGAGATGGCCTTTTGTCACATGGAGGCATAAAGCTGCATGCTGGACTTTTGCTGCTGAGTAGAGCATCCCATGTACACCTATCTGCTGCACAAGGCGTCAAAAAGAGTTGCACATGCCAGTGCTTAGTGCTTCCTTCTATATGGATGTGTTGGTCGAGGTGTTGCAGTGTTACTTGGAGGGGCAGGCAGTGTAATAAAGGAGAAAACCAATAAGCCTTTAAAGACAACGGGGTCCTCTTTTTTTCCCTCTCCCTCACCAAGCTAGCCTACTGTAAGCTTCATCCCTCCATCCCTGTATTTTTTTCTTTTCTGCTGTTTTGTCTTATCCCACTTTTATTACAGTCTGTCTTCTGCAGTTGTATCGGTTGTCCTTCTGTCATTCTCCTTCGTAAGTGCTGAGCTGAGCTAAATGTGACCCCAGTGAGGGTAGGCTTTGCTGGCTAAGGTGCAATACTGCTATCTGAGCCGTGGAGGGAGCTCGGGGGGTGGAGGGGGGGGGGAGGGGGAGGAGGAGTTTAGGGGTGAGAAAAATATCATCATGTTGATACCTTTTGGAGGTCAAGTAAATACACTTAAGGGGGAGCTAACAGAAAGGAAGCATGAGCAGAAGCTGTTTTTGGCAGGAGCACGGTAAAGTGGGGGTTGGGAAAGTGGGGAGCAGTGGGATGCAAATCTGTCATAGCAGATGCATGTTTTCTGTGTAAACCTATTTTTTTTTACCTAGAAGTATGGGTTTGAGGTGAGCGATGACTGGAGGGTCGTAGTAATTTAGGAGGGCTACTTTGACCCCTTTAAAATCGGGTTGGCTGTATCTTTACATCTTCACCCTCCCTCCTTCTCACAGTCTGCCTCTCTTTTCCCATTTCTGAAACCCAAATCTGCTCTAACTTTACTTTGATCTGGGTAATAATCTCCACTACCCCTACTCCGCCACCCCCTCTCATCCCACTCCCAGGCAGCTTTAGTGTGACCAGGCATGTGATAGCTGGGACCCAGTCATTTCCCATTATTGTGTGGCTTAGTACGTCTTAGTCAGCGCCTCCTACGTTGAACGTCTTGACTCACTGTGTTAGAGGTCTGTTTACCCCGTGACTTGAAGTTAATCCCCCCCAACTCTTAGCTAAACCTCTCAGTCTTCATCGCCCCCTTTGTGGGTGAACATGATGCCAAACTGCACACAGTGATAACAATTTATCCGAACATCATTTTCCTTAGGCAAACTCTCACCCTCTGTTTCTTTTGACTTTCTGCTCTTTCCCTTCTGCTTTTTCTTTCTTCCCCTGGTCTCATATCTTCAAAACACCACATTAGTTCAGCTCTCTCTCTCCCTCCCTTCCTATGTACCTTTCCTCACGCACACTTATTGTAACAATTTCCACTCCTCCAAACACATCCTGACACCAACACTTTCACTGCACGTCATCACCTCATCTCTCAGCATGATACACATTAGTGTAATCGCTCTTCCATCCCTTTAACTCCTGACTGTTTACAACTCCTTCTTTCTTCCCATCTTGGACGGCAGTGATGGGTGCATTATAATTTAAACGGCATAGTGGAACTGATCATGTCCAGCGTTTCTGTTCGGACTTCATCACAGCCAGTCCTGACCTCTCTGGGGTGCTAAGCAAAATCCTGCGTAGGAAGGCCCTCCTTCCTGACCCATGAGACATGTAAACCATTTTCTGTATAGTCACAAAGGGACAGTTCACATGTTTTTCTGACCTTTAGTGCCATTTATTCAATGAAATTGTTTTGGTGTGAGTTGCCCAGTTTCATGCAGCATATTGGCAACACACAAGCACGACCAGCTGGTCTGAGCAGAGTCAGGCACAGCGTAAACGAGTAATCCTCAAAGGCTCGTGACAGTAAGTCACAGCTTATTTCTAAACTCCATTGTCATATTTTCTTCTTAAGGACTCATAAACTCACCTACACATAACAAATGGTAGGAAAATGTATTCATGTCAGAGTCAGAGACATTGTGCACTCTCCAACTTTTACCGCTTTTTTTGTGGGGTGAGAAGAAATCACTTTCAAACTCCTGTGTGGGTAAATTAGCTAAAACTTTCAGCATGAGGTAATCAACAATGTTTTTTTTTTCTTTAATGATGTCAGCGATGGCGTGAAAATGATTTAGCACCATGAATGAAAGGAGCCGAGATACAAATAATAGGAAAGATGGACCGATAAAGATAGACAAAGCCCCTCAATTTATCAGTCTTATTATTTCTTTGTTTGAAGCCAAAGTGTCTCTACATAGAGACTATTCAGCTTTAAATGAATCTTTATTCCAGCTTATCTTTGCTTCTGCGCTTCTGTTCAAGCAATTAAGATTTCCAGTTTCCCAACACTCAGATAAAGTAACCGTCTACACATTCAGCATTCCTTTGAATACCTGCGGTGTGCTTTTATAGTGTTTTATTGGAGACAATGGAGTAATCTGTGGCTCAGACTCAGTCTCCCCGGTTCTTGTCCACAATGTTTTTGTTTGAAGCTACTACTTTGCTGTATTGTGCCTCAGGTCTGACTTTGTGTTGAGAAGTTATTTCCCAGTGAGCTGATTGATGAAGTGCGGATGGCAGCTGATTTAAGTCTTCTTTCCGCACGTCTGTAGCTTTGCAGTGCTAACCCCCTTTACTGTACTGTACTCACCCCTTACACCGCCTAACCCCCACTTTTCTTGCCTGATTTGCTCCCAGCATGAGCTGGCTGCATCTCTGACCCCAGAGCTGCATCATGCATAGCCAACCTGTTTTTCTTGGAAATCCGACTTGGCCGAGCGGACCGTGGAGGATGGGATGATAATTGTTGGGAACGGCATCCACATGTATGTTTGTGTACCTCTGTGCATATGAACGTGTCTTTGATAGATGCTCTACATCACTGACAACCTGGTTTACAGAGTGTGCTTTGGCGTTACAAGTCGTCCGGTGCTTGCTCCAGTCTGCTCGGCTCCCTGCTGTTTGGCTGAGCTGTCATTGTCAGCAGTGACTGCCTTTGGTTAGCGCCGGTATCAGAGGGACAGAGAAAGAAATGAGAGACAAAGTTGCGGACACAAAGGAACAATTAACTTTAATCCCATCTCACGAAACTGATGAGAACAGATGAAAAGCACGAGGACTGAATAAAGGGAAAAACAACACAAAGATGAGGAAGATTTAAGCAGCTGAAATACCTTTGGACAGAACAGTTTATCCCAAGAGTAACTTGGCTGCCTCGTCGAAGCACGGCCAAAATTCTGTGGATCAGGCTTCAGTCCTGCACGAACTGCGGTTTAACAGGTGCTTTAGGAATCACAGCTATGTTCCTCACCATTTCCTTATATTCACCTCACATGTGCAGAGTCAGGAAATTAATTTAACAAGGATAAGCTTGTTTTTCACCCCCCCAGGCTGTGTATGAATTTGTAAACGTGGTGTCTAATACTCTGTTCACTCATACACATGGAGGCTTCTTGTCTCTCTGTAGGTCAATTAAGCAGAACTATTTTTGTGTGTGTGTGTGTGTGTGTGTGTGTGCGTGTGTGTGTGTGTGTGTGTGTGTGTGTGAACCTTCAGCAGAAAAAAGCTAATCAATAGATTTCATTAAGCTGTAATAAC
>VUQJ01045822.1:2086-21404 GCA_015108635.1 Andinoacara biseriatus
ATGCTTGCAGTGGCAGATGGGGGAGAAACCAGGGGAGAGCCATGGAAAGGTAAAAAGCTAAAAAAGGAGAGCAAACATATCACTGACAAGACCAAATGTTAAAAAAAAAAAAAAGCTCCATTCAGCTCCAATTAAAGGCAAGCTTGTAAGTGAAATTAAAACCTGACAACTCACCCAGACTTAGGGGATCAAACACAGTGAAACGTGCTGGTGGGATGATTAAAGTCGAACAGACTCAACCTTTCCTCTGGTTTGCATGTTTGTAATGAAGGATTCAAACTGCAGCAAGATAATGAGCCAAAACACGCCTCCAAGCAAAGAAAATAAAAGGAGTGCTGACTCCACAGTCACCTGACCCTGACCCCGCATTATTATGAAGACTGAGAAAGCATAACTCTGCTTGGCAAGATGCTCTGTATGTCTCATCATTACACCCTTCTGGCTGATATGAAGGTAGACAGCCAGTGAGGGACACACAAAAAGCAAGTAAATGTTTCTGTGCTGTTGTGTCCCTGCAAACCTCTGACTGTGGCTTTATCAAAGTGGTCAGGGGCTGCAGCGGAGACAAGAAAATGTTCACCCTAAAAGAGCAGACCTTCAAAAAGCCATTTAACACAAGCCTTATCTGCTATTTCAAAAGAGTAGGGCTACTGCTGTTTCATCACGGCGCGTCCCCACAGGCGAGGCGCTGACCTTTAAAAATTAAGTTTCTAATTACATCCAAACACACAAGCAGGAAAATATGGCCTAAATAAATGTGCAGTGACTATTAAAAGGGGAGAAAAGGTTTAGGTATCACTGTGCCATCTAGTTTATCAAACCTGACAAAGGCACAAAAGCATGAGCACTTTTAAAGAGCAACAAAAGCCCACAGGGAGGAGGTTGGAGGGGCCACAGGGAGCCATCTTCCCAGCATACACTGGTAAAATACTGCCCCCTGTTGGTCCCATGATACCCTCGCGGAGGGTGGTTCACATCCGCTGGCACAAGACGGACTCTGGTGTTGTTTCGACTGGTCGCACGCTTCTCGATTTTTGAAACACTTTGGTCTTTACCACTATTTCAGCAATATATCCATGCAGAAGCTCAGAGACCCCCAGGTTAAATAAAGGAAGCTGCTGCAACAGCTTGAAACCATGAGACTTTAAATAAAAGAGAAAAAATTCTGCTGTTTCTTTTTGTTTCTTTCACTTCTTCTGCTCCTATAAAGGTTTCGCATGCACACATTGTTTGAGAGCTGCTATGTTATGTGCTTAGTGAGGGGAAAATGTGCATCACCTGACCAGTTGGATGGTTGCAAAGAGGTTCCTGCATCAAAAATAACATTGTGATCGCTTTGGTCCCTAACAGGTCGCCTATAGTTAGCATGGAAGACACCGACACGCTAACTAACCACCAAGCAGTAGAATGGACAGCCTTCACCTTCAAAGTAAAAGTTTTGCAGCTAACTCATTTCAAAAGGCACAAGTTTTACTTTGAAGGCAAACAATCCAGTTTGTGCTTCACTTTTTACAGTTTCCCCACAGTTCAGAAACCAGCTGTTAACAGGTTATAGCCAACGGCGGCGATCACAGGCAGGTTTTTACCAACTGGTCGGGGAATGCACCAGCATCTAGTGACTAGCCTCCAGGCTCAATTCACCTGATCCTACACTGTCACCAAAATGATGGACAAGTTAACATCATGTGGTAAGTGATGATGCAATACCAGCACTATCATTCAGCAAGTAGCCCCATCCTAAGCAATGGTATAAATGGTGATGTCACTGTTTGCACGCCAATGCTTCCATCATAATGAGCCCTTACAAAATAAAACGTATAGTTATTGAATGCTGTGAAACTTCCATTGCTGCACTACAGCATGCAGAAAAAAAACTTTTTATATCTTATTTTGGTGCAAAGTCACCAAAACCTTTCAAAGCTTTTTTAAAAATCCAATTAAACTTGTGACTTTATTCAAAAAAAAAAATTATGTCCCATTGACCACTGAAGTAAAAGTTGAGGCTTTTACTTCTCCTCATCCTTAAAAAGGGGCTTCAAAATAATTGCCCGCAGGTGTTACCACGATGGCTGCCAAGTGGCACGAGTGTGTTTCAGACCGACTTTATCTACACTACATATTTTTCACCCCCACAGTGCTACGAGAGCTGCTGCCTTATATATTTATTTTTCAGATTTGGATTATTGTGCAGTTCATTTAAAGCTTAATCAGAGTAACATGACTTGTATCTTTCCAGCCTGGTGCGCATGTGTGTGTGTGTGTAAACAACACCAGCTTTCCTAATGGGCCAAAGGCCAGCCTGCGAGTGTTTTCTCTATATTATTTTTTAAACTGTTTTTTCCACAGAGCTCAAGATTAGCTGGCAGCCGTATGTTGAACTCAGACTGAGACAGCAAATCCTCAAATCACTGACCCATCTGACAATAAGTCGAGTGTAAATTCATGAAAACACAAGCGCACAAGCCAAGATGACAACTTCTGGCTTTAATGCCGGCTGTCACTTTTCTGCTCATTGATTTGCAGACCACGCTGGAGTGACACAAAGGCCAAAACAACAATAATGTGGCCACTTCAACAGCCATAGAAGAGACCTGAAGGTCTTCCTGGGTTTGAATTTGTGTTCACATCCCTGTAAAGTACAAGAACATGTCTCTGTCACTTTGAGACCACAGCTCCAACTGTCGTGTGCAGTGATAAGTCTTATCTGGAGGATGTACGCTGCTCTGTGGTTCCCATTTCCCATCAAACCATCACAGTGCCTCAGGCAACGCACGCACAGGAAATATAGATTTGAATGGACAGGAGCGTTCGATCCACAGGGACTCACATGTTGTATTTGGTGTGCAGCGTTATATAATCCTGCGTGTCCACCTAATCACACAGCGATTATTGATGAACAAAGCCAGAAACGTGGAGTTTGTTTGGAACAGGTTGAATCTGAGCTGTAGAGCCACGAAGCCAAGCGCAGAACTGCAGACGTTAGCCAGAAGACTTTTAAAAGGCATCAACACAACTTCAAACAACAAATCTGAAAACATTTTTAGGGCGCCCAAAGTCAAACACTCCAGAAACCTCAGCCTGGTCTGTGGAAGCATTTTCCTTGTTATTTTATTCATTTCATTTTTGTATACACCAGAACAGTCCTTTAAAATACTTTTAAAGTGGGCCGGTTCTACTTTCTGATAATGAGGTCAGTGAATGCATTAATCCCTGTCAGCCAAAAGCTCAGACTTCAGGCTGCGCTGAAGGCTCACTCATATTATTTTTATTCTACTCTTGGCTCTCAGCTTCACAGAGACAGGGCATTCCTGATACTAAGCTCCGCCCACCTGCTGGTCAAACTTTCGGTTTAACAGCATCAGCCAATCACACGAATGCTGCCTTAAAAAAAGAGGAGAAGCTAACACAGCTCGAGGGCAAGACAACATCTGCACCAAGATCCAGCATAAGAAAAAAAAAACATTATTTTAAACTGTAAACAACACAAAGTAGAGTCCAGTACACATTAATGTGTCAGGGGGGTCATTTGGGGGTTCTCTGCGTGCAAAAAGGCTTTGGTTGCCAGTTGAACCTTTAAATAATAACCAAACAGTTCATCTGTGTCTGTGGGTCAGCTTCATATCTTCATCTCTATATACAAATCATAAAAATGTGTCATGAAACAAGTGTTAACCAGTAATTTTATACTTAGATTTTTCAGGGGAAAATACTACCTAGGCTGCGGTGGCGGCTCGCAGAATCCCCCTTAAACTCCTGACGTGGCATGGGTCACTTCCCTGACATCTAACCCTTGTCTTTTGCCCATAAAATTAAAGGGCCTCCATAATCATAATCAACAAATTCGTTTTTAGGTTAGATGAACACCCTAAGTGAATGTCAGCTGATTTACCAAATAGGTTAAAATCCACATAAAGGGGAAGATCCAAACTCTACCTCTATCCCTGACCTTGCATGGGTTACGGCTGATCTGACAGAGAATTTTATGGCTTGAAACGTGCGACAGATTAAGGGGTAAGAACAATAACCTTTAACACCAGGCCATTGCCGCCGATACACCTGTTACCTGCCCTTTAATACCCGAGCGCATCACAGCTGAGACGTCTGATCAAACTTACTTTGCGTTACCGTAATTACGCCACCGTTTCTCCCCTTCGGAAAAATTCAAACAGTTTCTGAAAGCTGAGAAACTGTGCCTCACACCCACCATAGGGTTATTATGGTAATTGTTGCCGGAAGTCCGCAAATGGCGGGATATTTGAAATACGTTGTGTTACCGAAGACACATTCAGTGTTAAAACAGCATGGCCCAAAGTCTAGTTAATAATTCATGCATTTTCCACACATTAGAGCACAGGAAAGTCACCAAGTTTGATTTTGCAGATCGGGAACTATCATTCCAGCTGGGCTCAATAAGTCAACTTGCTGGTGAAGGTCAGAAGCTGCAGGATTTTCCTGTTATTTTGTCACAGAATTCAGCTCAAAGCACTCTGCTTTAGTCTATACTGATTCTTACGTGACGTCAGTTGTGATCTTTCCATTCTCTTAAAAGCCTTCCATCTGCAAATCAAATGGAGGCTTCAACTGTGGATCAACACAAGCACATGACAACAGTGACACATATGTGCATGATGGTAGAACTAAGGAGAAAAAGCTGCACACTTAATTAGACCTCCACAAACATCGAACAACAGAAAATCTTTTCCGTCCTGCAGGACAGATGCAGAAGATTGGGATTAATCATTAACTTGGGGTCACTGTTGATCAGGATGAGTCTTTAACTCACAAATTAAACAAATCTGCAAATTTGGCTCGTTCCATGTGCACAATATTGTTCAACGTCTCAGAGTTCATGCATTTGTTACTTCGAGGCCAGACTGTTGTAATACCTTATTATCAGGTTGTCCTAGAAGCCTCCAGTTAATCCAAAACACTGCGGCGAGGGTTCTAACCGGGACTTAGAAAGAGAACTATTTCACTAATATTGGCTTCTCTTCATCGGCTCACGGTTAATTCTGAGACTGAATTTAAACTCCTTGACCTGACGTACAAAGTCCTGACTAATCAGGTCCCATTGTACCTTAAAGACCTCGAAGTACGACATTATGCCAACAGAGCTCTTTGCTCTCTTACTTGTGGTTCTTACGATATTTAAAAGGTAGAATGGGAGGCAGAGCCTTCAGCTCTCAGGCCCCTCCTCTGTTGCTCAAACTTCCTGTTTGGATTCGGGAGAAAGACACCATCTCCACTTTTAAGATTAGGCTTAAAACGTTCCTTCTTGATAAAGATTATAGTCAGGGCTGGATCAGGTGACCACGAGCCATCCCTTAGCTAAGCTGCTATAGAGTCAGGCTGCTGGAGGATTTCCAAATGCAGTCCTGCTCATAAGAAATTGCCTGATTGTTGAGGTTCTCTCTCTGATATTTTAGGGTCTTTGTCTTACTATATAAAGCCCCTTGAGACAACTATTACTGTGAAAATTAATTAACCTTTTATTTATAGTTAGATCT
The DNA here is from genome assembly GCA_015108635.1 of Andinoacara biseriatus. Taxonomy (NCBI): domain Eukaryota; kingdom Metazoa; phylum Chordata; class Actinopteri; order Cichliformes; family Cichlidae; genus Andinoacara; species Andinoacara biseriatus. Next base: position 7,594 of record VUQJ01045822.1, read on the forward strand.
GCAACAAAGTCAACCTCAAATGCTGAACTCGTGTTTTATCTAACGATGTAAACACTCACCATTTCAAAATCTGATGAGCAAACAGAAAAACAATCGTCAGCCACCCTCTGACTTCAACTGACCTCTTTGAAAACTACTTGGTACTAATGGAAATGCGGTGAATCATATTTCTCTGAGAGATTCTCATTCATTCTTATAAAGTCTTCCACACACACAAAAGTTAGCCGTGCAGCTCCACGGGGTTCTGTAGTAAGACCAATATCTTCCCTTTGACAATATTATTAGAAAACACTGCACATGTTTCCATCACTGTGCAGATGATACCCAGCGAGATTTATCTATGAAGCCACAAATCACTTAGACTACAAGCGTGTATTAAAGACATAAATACAAGAAATGCTCAGTTTGTGTCTTTTCTATTAGCGGCTGCATGAATGCTGTAAACGCTCGCTGTTCCCACATTTGATCAGCACGAGCTAGAGGAGATAACGGTTACCAGGGGGAAACAATCACCTACCTTCCCCTGACTTTTAATGCCTCAGCAGCGGCGAAGCGATTTAACATCCACAGCTACGACGCGGGAGAAAAGAATTCAAAGAAGTGCTGCGCTGCGTTTGAACAGAACACAGTCTCAGAAAGCTGATGCAGGACCTGAGCTGATCTTGAACCGAAGCCACAGAGAACATCTTGTTTACAGATCATTGTTGTAGGAGTGGCCGAATGCACACTTGCTGCCATTCTTATCAGTTATAACACATGGGGGGGACTGAGGACGGGCAGAGATGAACTCACAGAGTCGGGTTGTCTGCACAAAAACTTCAAAAAAAAGCATTGATTTCAACTTCTTAAATTTCACTTTTGCTCCACACCTGCTGCAGGCTCTGATTTTTTTCTTTTTCCTGCAGTGCAGAATATAATAATGAGTCTAAAATGAAACAAGCAATGTTCCACTGCTTATCCATGTTCAAGTCACAGTTAATGATCTTCTACTCATTAACACAGCACTGTGTCCATTTAAAAGTTAAAAAAAAAAGAAAGCCAAATGGTCAAAATTTAAAGTAAAGCAACAAACAGTCACAGTTGAGAAGCTGGAATTGTTATCAGATGATTTGAGTTTACATGAATCGACTCTTTCAACTAAAATTCAGGGATTTTCCTGGTCCAGAATAGACCTTTGTCTATCTGCTGAAGGCACTGAGTCTGTGTCACTTCATTTAACATTATTTATTTCCAACCTTTTAATGAACAAAATGTCTATAATGCTTGAGTAAATGGAACCCAAATGAAATGAAATGCATAAAAATTTATAATTTTATTACAGTGCTGCTCATTTTCTTCTGCCTCTGGCTGAAACATTACTCTTCAACAGGACAGTTCCCAGGCCGCATACAAGAATATCGGATTTCTTGTTTTCTTGTCAGAAGACAGTTCAACAGTGTGTGATGGCTTTGAAAAATAAGGGCTGTCTTCAACATCTCTCAGTTTTTTTCATGTTCCCACATTAGTCTTTGCAGCAGCAGAAAGCTATAAAACCCTCACATTTTTGGAAGTAAACAAAAACATTTTACATATTTATGATTGAAACGACTTCCATCAGTCCAGATGTTTTCACTCTGGCCTCACCACAGCAGGCATGGTGATGCATTCTGCTGATAATATCAGTAATTAATGACTTCACTAATTCCACACTTTGTAAAGTCGATCAGTGACTCACATTCGACACAGGTTTGAAACTGTGTATCAAAAAGATCATCCATACTGAGAGATTTTTAAGACGAGCTGAAAAAGTCAGAGTAAAGCTGTACCTGTACCAAATATTAATTAAAGTAATTAAAAATAATCTGTGCGCTCAGCTTCCATCCTTAATATCCTGAATTGGATAAGTGGTTAATAAACTTCATGGATCATCGTTTGTGCTGCAGCTGCAGTCACATTTTTTTTTGTTAAATGCTCTGATAAACTCCCATTAGATTATTAGTCTATTGAACAGGTTGAAACTCACAAGATAAACAGGCTGAGCAGGTGTTCCTCTGGCATGAGTTTCTCTGTTTGTTTGGTTTTAAATAAATAAAAATAGAAACTTTGGATGAAATGTTGGCAGACTAACACGTGCTTTCCCACTGTTATCTGTTTTATAAGCGCCTCTGTTTTGTTTTTACATTGACCGAAAGAAAACCAGCACGCAAACTTTGAACATGCGCGCCATGGTTGAAACTAATTGCTCGGCGCGGTTGTGCGTAAAACAAGATGCGGCGATAAACAGATGCATGACGCTCCAAACAGTTATTTAATCCTTGATCAAGCGTTTTCTTTCTGCTTTACATGAAGTTTGTAAACTCAGATCTTCTTGTTAACCTTACAAACTGGCACACTTGACCTGCAGATTAAAAAGCAGGAATCCGTTTTACCTGAAGTAAGCCGCTTTAACGCCTCCTGTGGCTTCCTAACTCACAAACCCACACCGGGAACAGGACCGGCCGGTAGCCCGCAGATGGAGCGGATAGTCGGGATGAACTCCGCACGAAAAGCCGGGAGCAGTCCTTCCAGCTGCTGCTGCTGCTGCTCGGTGCTAATGCGCTGTCCGCGGAGCGAGTGCGCCTTTCACCACCCTGTCAGAGTATTTCTGTCCCCCTCCCCTCCATAAGGAGCTTTTCCTCCACCTGATCCCACGTCATTAGCCAAACACCAGCTGGAGCTCCGGACTCCCCTCCCTCCACCCCTCTCGTCTGAACTACCTCCTCTCCGCTGCGCTCTGCTCCGAGGAGCAACGTGTGGGAGACTATTAGTGCCAATACTAAACAGTCTATGTGCGCGAAATAAAGCAAAAAAAAGGAGGAAAACTATTTACATAAATTCAAAATTAGATGCATATTGTTGATATTAAGACGTTGCAATTGTTGCTTTTAATAAAACTGAAAGTTACAAAATAATATCCCTAGAATAAAAATAAAGTAAAATTCAATGCAATCTTATTTATATAAGTCCAAATCACAACAAACACTCAAGGCAGAGATTTTTTTCATCTTTACAAAACATTTTTTTTAATATTAAAGACACCTCAAATTTTGCTGATCAGCACAACCTATAAACATTATTTAACATATGGAGACAGATACCTTGAAGCCTCAACTTTACTTTTTTGCCTCAACATGTTGGTTTTTTGGAGTCAGAAGTGGCATAATTAGCAAGGTAGACACTATTACAGCCATTACTTCTTTTTTCATTTCATTACATCCATCCATTCTCTTCGGTCTGTTCAGGGTTGGAGGGGGCCTGAAGCCTATCCCTGCTGTCATAGGGCGAGAGGCAGGCTACACCCTGTACAGGTCAGACAACCATTCACACACATTCGCATCTATGGGCAATTTAGAATCACCAATCAACCTAACCCCACTAACTGCATGGCTTTGGCCAGTGGGAGGAAACTCTGGGCAACACTGGGAGAACATGCAAACTCCACACAGAAAAGCCCAAACTCTGATCTTCTAGCTGTGAGGCAACCAACACGCCACCATGCTGCCCCGATTTCATTACAATTTATTTATTTTCTTAAAGGTATGTTGTGTTCATTTGCTCATCGCCCATCGCTTTTGAAGCTGATGGCTCACTGGTAGAACGTATAGGCTTCAGTTGCCTAGGCGACCCTTTAGTGTACTTGCTATCAGGTTAACAATGGTATTCTTCTCTCACTTCACACAAGCATTTATCCTGGGTCCCGCCCACTTCCCATTGCCAGCACTTATTTCACCGTAGTTCCAGAATGTCATTCATATTCTATGGGCTCTGGTTGCCATGTCACTGCGAATTGCTTCCTGTGTGTTTGCAACTTTATCCTTGTAGTAATCAACAGACCGTGCAACCCAGTATCACAGCAAAGCATGTGATAGACCTGCTGGTCCACCATGTGGGTCATACGCTTTGCCTGTCCTAGGCATGAAATTGCAGTAACAACATTACATTTATGTAAAGCCAACAAATCTCTACCAAGCCATGAAGGCATATGCAGTAAATTCCAGGCTCCTTCTATTGCCACATAAGATGCAGTTAGATGGATGACATGCACACCGGTCAAGCATAACATTATGATCTTTGACGGGTGAAGTGAATAACACTGATTATCTCTTCATCATGGCACCTGTTAGTGGGTGGGATATATTAGGGAGCAAGTGAACAGTTTGTCCTCCATGTTGATGTGTTAGAAGCAGGAAAAATGGTATAGTACGGATTTGAGCGAGTCTGACAAGGGCCAAATTGTGATGGCTAGACGACTAGATCAGAGCATCTCCAAAACTGAAGCGCTTGTGCAGCGTTCCTGGTCTGCAGTGGTCAGTATCTATCAAAAGTGGTCCAAGGAAGGAAAAGTGGTGAACCAGTGACAGGGTCATAGGCTGGCAAGGCTCATTGATGCATGTGGGGAGCAAAAGCTGGCCCATGTGGTCCGATCCAACAGATGAGCTACTGCATCTCAAACTGAACTAGAAGTTCTGTCAGAATACACATTGCATCACAATTTGTTGTGCATGGGGCTGCATAGCTGAAGACCAGTCAGGGTGCCCATGCTGACCCCTGTCACCCACCAGAATTGCAAACAATGAGCACCTCAGCATCAGAACTAGACCATGGAGCAGTGGAAGAAGGTGGCCTGGTCTGATGAATAACTTTTCAAAACACTGTATGGAGCAGTGGTAAAAAGACACCAGTGTCTACTGGGACAAGTTGACCTTCCTGAGGCTTCTTAGGAAGTAGAGACACTGGCATGCTGCTTTCTTGTCCAGTTGGTTGATGTTCTGAGTCCATGAGAGGTCTGATGTGTGCCCAGGAATTTAAAAGGAGAGACTTCCTGCACTGTTTCACCATTTATCTGCAGGGGGAGGTGGTCTTCCCCCATCTTCCTGAAGTCAATGATCAGTTTAAGAGTAGCTTGTTTTCTGTGCTCCAGTCTGTCAGCCTCTGTACTTCCCATCTACACCCTCCCTCCTCTCCCCCAGTGATTAGTCCTAGGACTGTTGTCATCTACAAACTTAATGATGATGCTTTTGTTGTTGTGGGAGGCTGTGCAGTCATGTGTGTACAGAGAGTACAGACAGGCCCAGAAAACAGCCTGGTGGGGTCCCCATGCTGAGTGAAAGTAAGGAGTGGTGGGGGCCCAGCGTGACAGTTTAACAAGTTCCATGTGCACAGGTAGATGTCACATGGATGGCACAGGTTGGACGTTGTATGAAACAGTCTGTATGGAAGGATGCAGAGCAGCCTTGTTGGTCTTTAAGACCAGTCTCTTCAGGAATTTTGAAATAATATGAGTCAGTGCAAGTGGCCTGCAGTTGTTGAGGCCAGTCAGTGTCCTCTGCTTGGGGACTGGCGCAATCGTTGATGTCCTGAGGCAGGAGGGAACAGAACACTGTGCCAGAGATGTGTTTAAGATGTTTGCAAAGACTTTGGCTAGTCTCTCAGGACCCGACGTGGAAATCCATCCAGACCAGCTGCTTTGAGCAAGTTGATGTTACATAGTCCTATAAAGCAAGTGTAACATCCTGATATTGTTTGGAAATGGGAACCATTGAGGGAGGATGTCCTGTCATAAAGTCTTCAAGGATCAGTCTGCACTAGTAAGCAGAATGCTAGAAGAAAATGCTAAAAGAAAAATTAACGTATGGAAGTATAAGATGATTTCATATTTATTTCCAGACAACTTCTTCATGCATTTGAAATAAATCCATGAAATGAAACAAAAAGAATAAATACTAATTAAAATGATTAAAAATTGACAAATGCACGCAGGACAAAGTTACATCCCAATCATAGAAGAATAAAAATACAAATTCGACACCGTTAAAAAATGAAAGCTAATACCCTTAAAATGACAGTTCTGCATTCACTGTCTCTATTTAATTTATAGTTAACTAATTCCCAGATTTCAGTGGAGCAACATGAATTTTGAATTTTCTAGACTTTTCTTCTCCTTGATTTGATAAAGAAGTCTAAATAAAACCACGTGCAAAGGTTAGAGGGTGAGGCTACAAGCAAAATGGTCGGAAACCACTTGTTTAATCACACTAATGCATAATTTCTAAGCACAGCATCTGTTTTTTTAAAACATAAATTTTTAATCTGAGACATAACTGCATCTGTCAGATACATGTAGTGCAGTAAAAAGTAAAAATTTTCACTTTAAAATGTGGCGAGGGTGAAGCATAAACTAACATTGACAGTTTTCAGGGGAAAAAAAACCCTCGATCCTGAAGCAGCGCTGACAGTACCACACAATGTGTGAAAGAGCAGTCATCCTGGATCAGTATTAGCTCTGCCCCACGGAGACAAAAATAATCAGATTATTCTCAGGAGCAGCTTGTTTGATTCAGGGCCCTGGTGCTGCAAGGCCTCCACTGTGTGTTGCTCTGTTTGTTCACTGTCTCACTGCCGATGTTTAACCAATGAAAACAGCATGACTGCTCCCCAAAGCCAAGAGGCATGACTCAAATTAGTTAGAGTGCATCGTCCTTTGAATGATTCATCAAAGAGATCCCAGATCCAGAGATGCAACGACTGAGGCAACTACATGGATAAATGAAAGCTGATGTGAAGAAGGGAGGAGAGGTGGTGGAATATTTTTCTACCAGCTGCGAAACTAATCACATATGATAGAACTGAATACTTTAGACAACATAAACTTGTGTTTATAAATTTATTATTTAGTTTATATTTATTTACTTACCTCGTTGTATCCAAGTTGTAGTTGAAGAAAGTGCTTGAATTTTTCAGTGCTGGAAGGATATTCGAGTGTGCGCAGGAATTTGCCAATCCAGTCTACATGTGCTTTGTGGACTTGGAGAAGGCATTCAACCATGTCCCCCGGGGTTTCCTATGGGGGGTGCTGTGGGAGTCCGGGGTTGTCTGGCCCGTTGTTGTGGGCCATTTAATCCCTGTACAACCGCAGCAAGAGCTCTGTCCATATAGCTGACAATAAGGTGGACTCACTTCCTGTGGGTGTTGGACTTTGCCAGGGCTGCCCTTTATCACTGGACAGAATTTAAGTGTAACCAAGTGGTGGAAGGTTTGGTGGCTTCAACCACATGCAATGCTTTCTAATAATACTGCCTAAGGGAAGCATGTATAACAGGGGTGGGCAAACTACAGCCCACGGCCCATTGCTCTTTTTAATCTGAAGATTGATACAGAAATGTCCAAATCAAATCATATCATAATTATGATTGATGCTGAGGATTCTGAAAATTGCTATAACAAAACTAACACCCGACTTTGATGCACTGGCAAAAACAACACGTTCCCACTAAAAGTAAATGTAAGTATTAACACTGTAATGCCTTTTTTATATGTACGTTTGATATGTATGCAGCTGGGGCTGATCGAGCCCATCTGTCAAATTTCAAAAAGTCAGTGTGGCCCCAGAGCCAATAGGTTTGCCCACCACAATGTATAGTGTAGATAAAATTGGTCCTAGCAGAGAACCCTGTGGAACTCCATAATTAGCCTTAGTGTGTGAGGAAGACTCCCCACTGACATGAACAAACTGGAGTCTCTGAGATTGGTATGGTTCAAACCACTGCACCACAGTACCTTTAATGTCTACAGCATACTCTAATCTCTTTAATAAAATAATGAATTAATACCTTTATTAGACCCACAATAGGAAAATTACAGACATATAAACCGTATTGAATGCTGCAATGAGCATGAGGTGTAGCAGGTCAAGCACAGAGATGAGTCAGACACGCATAAGAGGCCATAAGAAGATTATTTTTAACGTTCACTAATGCTGTTTCTGTACTGTGATGAATTCTGGAACCTGACTGAAACTCTTCAAATAAACTGTTCCTCTGCAGATGATCAGTTAGCTCTTTTACAACTACTCATTCAAGAATTTTTGAGAGAAAAAGAAGGTTGGAGATTGGCCTATAATTATCATGATCATCTTCTGAACATTGGAATTCTCTATTTCGTTTATCTTAAGCAAATCCTCTTGAAACAGCACTGTCTGCATGTGCCCGTTGCACCTGTTCACAGGGATCCATGCATGTGCTTGTAATCTGCATATTATCCTATGGATTTTCAGCCTCATACTGCAGCTCAGAGGGCAGGAGGGTGAAGGTGAGGTTCTTCTGCTCCTCTGTGGGTTTCTCCATCTGTGACATGTCTTATGACTGGGCACAATCGTGAATGGGAGCCTGCTGCACAAGCTTTAGAGCCTCCTCCAGTTTGAAAGCGCTGGAGGCAGCGCTTTCCAGGATGTCCTTCATCTGAATTTTTTGTTTGCGCTTTCATCTTTCCTGTTCGTAAGATGACTGTAGGAGCTTAATCTTGCAGGACTGGAGTTTCTCTGAAACTGAGAACTCCCTGTTTTGGATATAGGACGTCACATAAATGTGCATTTTCTGTTTTCCACCCTAATGAAGTGTGATGAATAAAAAGTAGTGTGTGAATACAGATACTGAGTGCTGAAGGTGTACAGTAGTCGTGTAACTCTTTTTTTATATCTTTGCTTCAAGAACACTAGTTAAAGGCCTTCTAAACACAAACAAGTCCCACCGCTCAGCAGCCTAAACTCAACAAAGTACTTTTTATTTCCTTAACCATACTGTGTTGTTTGAAATGAGAGTTATGTATGTATATGTAATAATCATAATCAGGTGTAAAAATCTCTGATGTGTAATGTGAATGTTCAGATGGGGAGTTTTAAAAGTGTAAAATTTTAATTTGGCATCCATAGACACCAGTTATCGAATAAGAGACTTAACACAATTTACTCTGTTATTGAGCTGTATAATATTCTAATTAATTTAACAGTTTTGTTTTTGGTTAGCTTCATTTATAACTGCTGCATCAGAGGAAATTTGGGATAAAACCTATCACAGAATCTAACAGTCTTATCTTTTCAAACGCACATTTGCCTAGTAATTCTATCACAGATGTTCAAAAAAGAGGTAACAGCAGCCCAGTTTAGTGAGCTCTCTCTGTCAGCATGCATCTGCCTTCCCAGTTAAACCTCAGGATGTGTTATAAGGGCAAACAAGCCATTCTTTGAACCAGGCATGAAATAAACATGTTTATTTCTCCTGTGAAGCTGCACATTTTAATATGGGAACTTACTCACTTTTGTAGCCAGCCTCAAGTGGACATTAGAGGAAGTGCAGTTTTTTGTTGCTGAATTCATTTTTCACGCCGCTCGCTTGCAGAGGAAACATAAACCACAATAAAGAAATAAATAAATTCAGCTGAGGATTAAAAATAGTGGCACTAGTTCTCTCTGCCAAAGTGTTGTATCCGTGCAGTCTACATTTGCTTATATCATTTCATGTTGGCACTGTGAGCACAATAGTTCATTTATATGTCATGCAGTCCACAGTGCATTTCATGAAGGTCAAAGCACTGAAAACAGAGGATTGGGTCTCAGTGGACAGCACTAATGGAAACACACTCCATTAGGAACCCCCTCTCCTCTCCCTCTCTTTTAAGGCCTTGAGAGAAGCCTTTCTGCCTTTTTAGTGGTGAATGTGAACCCTGGGCTACAAACTGCCCAGCCCTGGTCCTCGCAGCTCAAAGGTCTTTGCTGTAGTGCCTGCAGCTCTTTGTGATTATGCATTGTGAAACGGGCCAGCAGTGATGTCACAGTCGCCATGCAACAGATTTAATCTAATCCCCTTCCCCCAGATTAGAAAGAAAAAAAATGACTAGAAGGCCTTTTGTCTAAATTACACACCATGTGAGCATTTGTTTAACCTTCGTCTCCTGCAGCAGGTTTACCATATGCTGCAATGCACCGCCCTGGACTAACTTTTGACCTCTTGTAAGCTTTACTGCTCAGGGCTGATGGAGAAAAACAGTGCAATTCTGTGGGATGATGAGCGAATAAATTATTAATTTCAGTCTTAAACATTCTTATTGCTGCCTTACTGCGTGTCTAACTCTGTGTCTCCGATAGTTATTTCACTCGTATGGTTTCTCTGGTTTCTGGTTGCCACATTGCAACAAATCGCTTCCAGTGTGTTTGCAGCTTTGGAGCTGTTAATCAGCTATCGTTGTCACATGTATTCTTTGGGTTGCCCAGCAGGGGTGCTAATGCAGATGGACAAATCTCAGCAGGCTTCATGTCTACAGGAGGCACAGCATTTATTCTACTACATTTAATTACCCAACCTTCTTACTAGGCTTTCCTACACGGTTGTGAGAGTTTAGAGAGAATGGCCTGAAAAAGAGAAAATATCCAGTGAGCTGCAGTTCTCTGGGTCAAAATGTCTGGTTGATGCTTGTGGAGGTTAGAGGAGAATGACCAGACTGCTTCAGGCTGATAAGAAGGCAACAGTAACTCAACAACTTGTAACCACCAAGATATGAAGAGCATTTCTGAACACACAGCATGTTTGACCTTGAAGCAGATGGACTACAGCAGCAGAAGACCACGCTTCAGTTAACAGGAAACACACGGCTCAACCAAAATCGAACAATAGAATATTGGAAAAACATAAGAGAATTCCTGCTGCAATATTTGGATGGTGGGGTCAGAATTTTGAGTAAACAGCATGAAAGCATGGAGCCATCCTGCCATGTGTTAGTGGTTCAGACTGGCGGTGGTGTAATGGTGTTTTCATGGCACACTTTGGGCCCCTTAGCTCCAACTCCAAGCATTGTTTAAACACCACAGCCCACCTGAGTACTGTTGTTGACCATCTCTGACCACAGTGAACCCATCATCTGATGGCTGCTTAAATTAGCTTTAATGTGAGCCAACATAATATGTGTCATGCATCGGCTGTGTGGCAGGCAGGAATGAGGACCTCAATGTAGGACACTGGGCACGGACGTAAACATAAATAAGTTTTATTGCTGGAAGACCGAACAGGAACAAAAGCAGGAGTCGGGCGCAGGAGCACACAGCGGGAGGAAAATACTGAAGACGACGCAACAAGGGCTAAACACAGACTGGGCACTTAAATACACACACTGAGGAATTAGGGAACAGGCAACAGGTGGGGGCAAGGCTGAACAGAATTAACCAGACGAGACAAGGGGAAGCAAAACTGAACATGACAGACAGGGACCAAAAGACTATCAAAATAAAACAGGAAGCCAGACGGGGAACAAAGACGTGGACCTGACACATGGAAACACAAGGAACTAGAAATAAACTGACTAAAGGACATTAGAAATAAACAGAAACCAAAAGAACACAAAACACTGGACCAACGGCCCAGGACCATGACAGCTGCATTTTCTTGTAACTAACCTGGTTAGGGTCCAGCTTATCACAGCAGTTTTATCAGATAACAAAAGAGAGTGTAGGATTTCCTGAACACAAACCCCTACACAAGATCAGCAAAAACAAACACAGCAGACAAACAAATCCCATGCAGATACACACATTATCAGTTGTTGCTGCTCATTGTCACTATCTGCTTTCACTGGTCAAAATGTCCTTCCCATTGCATTAGGAATGAAAGTAAAAAGAACTGCCAGTGCAGGAAATCACTGATGTTCCACATGTAATAGTCTTTCCTTTTCAAAGAAAAGACTTTTACTTGCATTGCAACCACACATAAAATCATAAGATGCAATCACATTGGAGTGGCTGACATTTAACAACACAATAAAGTGTCAGAACACTCTGCTTCTGCATATCAACAAAACACATAGTGAAACTACAGCTTTTTGTTATTTAAAGGTGAATAGCAGCTCAGAATTAAGACTCAGACTTCCTTTTTCTGAAGAAACAAACTATGGCCATTTTTGTTTTTGAAAGTGCTCACAGAGGAACAGGGTCATTTTCTCTTGTCAGCTTCTGATATGTTTGGGGCTGTTTGATTTCTGGGTGTGAGCAGCTGCCACTTTGTGCTGGTGTGACGAAATGGTATTACGCAGCATGCTCTCTGTACTTGCCAGTTTTTAATTGGGGTCTTTTGCTGAGATGCTTTCGTACTTTTACCCACTAATTCACACGAAGCCCACATAATAATTCAAATGAAAATTTCAAAATTCACATTAAATCCCACCTTTGTTTAGTCAAAGATCTTCTATTCTATTCTATCCTATTATTTTCTATTAAACCAGAAATTCTACTCAGAAATTCTAGATTATTATTTCTAATAATTTCCCTTGCAGGATCAATAAAGTATCTACCTATCTACTGGAATAGTGAGATAAGGGTATAATGAACAGGTAAGTGGCACTGACAGGGGGTTTTACTACAGGAGTGGAACTGTATTCATGCTGAAGAGGATAAAAGAGGTTAGTGGCAACCAAGGTGAGTTTGATAAAATCTAACAATTTTTGCAATTTGATTCTGAGACCCTGCTTGTGTGTTTCTTAAGCAGGTGATTTGGAGGGGCAGCTGACAAGCAGACAGGATTCGAGGAAGGTGGAGAGTGATTCAGTGGAGAGTGGGTGGGTAAGCATTTTTTCCGTACAGGTGCAGTGACTGAGTGGAAAACTCAAGTTAATGATGTTTATTAGTCTACCCCCAAATGACAGGAGTACACGGAAGCTTGTTTTGTTCATCAATGCACGCACAGTTTTTAAAAAAATTTTTTTTATATTGTCAGGCATTAAATTTAACAAAAACAATATTTTTAAAACTGACACTAAAAGTCTTTTAATGTCAACCTTGACACATCTCTCATATGATCATTATCATCATGGATGGATGGATAAATAGGTGGATGGAGTTTGTATGCCACCACTGTTAGAGCGACTGGGACTACTGTGTTTAGTCACGGAAGGGAATTCCCTCTGTTCACATGGCAAATCTATTTGCAGCACGTACAAAAATCTGCAGTTGCACTTCTTTATTTTGTCCACAGGGGGGCAGCAGCGTAGCCACAGTGCTGCTCTCATTGCCATCATCGTGACTGCAATGCAAGCCAAGGTTTCTTTCAAGGGCACACATCATATCTGCAAAGTCACATGTTAGCGAGAGGCTGTATGGGCGTTTTCTGCTTATCACACAGAGTGTGCAGTAGGGGAGAGAATGCTGAAGCTTAGTCTAGACATTCACTTATCAAATCCCAAATCACTCACTGACACCTTGTTGTAGTTGCAAACAGTCAAGCAAGAAACTTCCAATTCCAGTAATCATAAATTGTAAGTACATAAGTTTAGCAAATAAAGGGTGTTTAGTAGCATGCTGACATGAAAAAGAGGACAGATGCATATAACAGATGCGTCTTGTTTTGGAAGAAATGTGGTGTAGAATAAAGGCAATGACAGTATTCTTACTGTGCTGCTTGTAATGAGACCCTATGTGCTATTAAACATAATGACACACAGTCAGGTAGAAGCTGTATTGTTCAACCTGAAAGGGCAGGAGAGCCATCATAGCTCTCCCCCAGCCTTACCTTTTTATAGTCATCAAATATGTATGGCCCCTCTGAGTGTGTATGTATAATGTATTCACAGATCTCCACCGCACTGGAAAACCTGCATCAGCAGTTTGCGTGTGCGTGTCTCCAGAATAAAACAGAAAACCCAATCAATAAAATGAATCATGGAAAACCCATTCTGGAAGGAAGGCGTAATATGAGCAGCTTTGGATTGCTTGTTCTGAATCTGTCAACGAGAGTGTGATGTATTTTTGAATAAAATCGTATATCTTTATTGTCTTTGTAACATACTATACAGAACTATATAACAGATAACACCAAAAACAAATGCAAACCTTCTACATTCTCCCAAATTGCACAAACCCCTTATTGCACAGAGCACATTCATGTGTTATTGCAGCATTTTTTGCTTGTACTCCATTGGGATCAAAAACTGTTTTCCTGTCTGCTTGTTCTTTTTTTTTTTTTTTTTTAAATATTTGT
>VUQJ01045824.1:0-14706 GCA_015108635.1 Andinoacara biseriatus
ATTAGTAGAGTAAGAGATCATTCACTAGAGAGGAGCATGAATTATTGATAAGAGTCTGTGATAGGAAACATCCATTATAGAAAAAAGGGGAGCCCTGAAGGTGGATATAGGGTTTTCCTGACTCAGTGCAGATATACAGCGCTGTGGAAAAAGTATTTTTTTTTGGTTGCATATTTGTCACCCCACCATGTTTGACTGTTGGCGCAAACCTTCCAAAAAGTTAAACTTATCTCATCAGTCTACACATGAAGTTAACTAAGATCACGCTTTAAACTGTCCTAATAATTATGCTGAAGCATATGAAGACAGTTGCAGAGTTAGGAGACTTGCTTGATTACAGAAGGTCTTTCTGGAAAAACGTACCTACTCTGGGGCTGTTACGTCTTGACCCTGATGGTTAAACTCAGAAGGAAAATGTGCAGCAGCAGACTGTTTTTCTCTCAAACATAGCCATTAGCAAAATAAACCAAGAGTAACGCAGCAGCCATTTTGGCTCCCTTAACTGCTGTCCTTGTTTTGGTTTTCACAAATCCATAGTTACACTAACTTGTGCTGTTTTGTATGATCAGAAGTGCTCCAGGTTCCTGCAGTGCAAAGGTAATTAATAATGTTTTTCTTCATGTGTTTTTTCCCCTGTTTTGTTTTGTCCTACATCTCATGGCCCCCTGCTCGCTACAACCTGCTGTATAAGCAGAGCTGCAGAGGCACCGGGATGCCCCGCGGTTCCTTTTTACTCTTGTATAATACATGGCTTGGGACAGCAGAACAATGAGCATCTGGGTGCAGTGAGCCAATTTATTTGAAGGTTTCATTAGCATAATGATAACACTTAGAGCTCATTAAGGGCTGTTAGGATAAGACTCTCCTGAAGAGAACTGACTTGAATCAAACTTTTTTTTTCTGGCCTTATTAATATGGTAAAATATGCCCATTCTAGGCTCATATTAAAATGAGTGTCTCTGAATTTTCAAAAAAGTAGGGTAAAAAAGAAATGACACGTGTAAAGCAATAATTGGGATTTATCTGCATGACATATTTATGCACAAAGTGCCTCTTTTTGGAAAAATTCACACCAGCCTCTTTGGACTTCAGCAAGATACTGACGGTTCATGAAGGCTTTTTACCTTTTCTACCTGAAGCTGCTTAAGTGGGAGCTCGAAAAGCAAATGAGAAAAGTCATTATCTCTTTAAGTTCTATAATCAATCTATAGCCAATAAACAGCTCAAGATGAAAGTGTGATTAACCAAGGCTTCAGCCATTAATTCAGGATTAATTTCTAAAACCTTCTTTTGGCTCCTCAAGTGGATTATGTAAATCAGCTCTTCCACATGCCACCACATTAAAACTCTGTCACTCCTTTGCACCACGACACTACTCAGTACAAGCTCTCTGGCTGAAAGCTCGTCAGCTCTGTCAACAATGCTTTCATTGATGAGACGGTTACACTCTTTTGGTTGCACATCAAACACGGCGTGGAGTTGTAACAGTGCAGAAGACAAAATTTGAGATTTGATGTCCTCTGCAAAGAGTGAGACTTCTGTCTCTGCTCTGCAGTTATAACACAGTTATGGGAGTCCAGGGTAACACTGCTTGACCACTGAACACTGTATTCACTTGCCTTCAACTCCTTTTAAATACAAGCTGATGGCACAGCCGCTGCATGTTACATTAGCATAGGTGCACTGTTGGGATAAGTAAGGTTGTGCTGACTGCTGTCATTTGTAATCAAGGACTTGTTTGAATGTATGGAAATCCTTTCGTATGGAATGCAAAGGTTGAAGGCTTGCTTATATAGACAGAAGATGCCAACACATTAAACACACAATGCTCAAACTAAGGGGAAAATGCTGGAACTACAAAACAAGGCCAATATGGAAGAGTCAAAAACTGCAGTTCCTCTAACTGCAGCTCATAAATGGCTGCAAAATTTATCAGCATAGTTATTAAAACCAGGTCTGGTAAATGGACCTTATTTTGATGACACATATAAACATTTGTGTTACTGGAACATTAGACTGCACTGATATAATCACATTAACAACAATATGCGTTGATGCATTTCCATAAATACAAATAATTCTTCTCTCTGGCAAAGAAGGCATGTGTGACTGGTGATTTGGATTTAATCTAAAGGGTTGAAAAATTTAGACCTTTTAAATTATTTTGCTCTTACAACCAAGTGGTATCTGTGGTAAAGAGTGCATTCAAACCACTGTTTCATGTATTGTCACCAGTGTGCAGACGGAATATGGCTTCCCGAGGTTGTCTAAAAACAATAATTACTACTATTAATAATACAATAAAAACGGCACTGGGGGAGGGGGTGGGGGTGTGTGACGATCAAACACATGCTTGTCCTGTAAGTACTTTTAGCCGTGCTTTTAACACAATCTGATCAAGTTGCAATGGGGCAGAACTGCCATAGATCACTGATGCTTGTGGCAATATTTTCCTAATTTTTCCTTTTTTATCTTTCTTCTTTTCAACTTTTGTCTCACATTCATTCCCTAAATTCCATGTTTTCCTCATCCAAGTATTGCTCTCTAAATCCTTCACTTCCTTTTCTCAATCATGACATGTATATACTAATCTGTATCACTGTCACAATGCATTTTGCCTCATGCATGTTTTCGCTTCTCTTTGCCACCCAACCCCCCTTTCATCCTTTTCTGTATCAAATCTGCTCATCATCACCCCCACAACCAATGATGCAAATTTGTGGCTGACACATTACAGCTTCATGCACTGCCCTGAAAATAAAACAAAACTATATTTTAAGGTAAATAGTAGTGGATTTTTCTAAGTTTAGATATCACCATGACCTTGGCAAAACAAGACAAACAGATGCATGAAATACAACACACAGCCTCTAGCCTAATGCCACGGCTCTGTTTGGACCTCAGGGGGTGCAAATAAAGATTACTGCCCCTTTAATACTCTAGTGGCTAGCCTGGAGCCTCTGCCACACTCTCTGTTTTGTGACAGGCAGCAGACAAAACTATGGCCCACCAGCATTGAGGACCCTGCCAGTGACCCTGTTTTAGTGATGGTCATCTTTTGACATGACCACGTCCTGCTTTCAGCCATCTTGGCCGTGCCTGCCCTCACCGGGAATCTAATGAGCATTCAGAGAAACAGGAACAGAGAAGAGCTAGAACAAGATGGCAATGTAGACAAAGAGAACATGATGCAAGCTCAGAGCATGAGAGAAAATGAGTCTGAACAAAGACTGTTTTAACAAGCTGTTAACCTAACCCTGAATCCAAGTGTCAGACGGAGAGCGAGCTACTACACAACCTCCTCCTGCAAGCTTGTTTGTGCTGCATCGCACATTTGCATGAACACGAACAGACACATTCACAGCCAAATAGATGAAAACATACCTGTTGTTTCAAGCACTGACATACTATTTGTTTCGTTCATTCACTCCACACACAGATAGTGACAAAATTGTAGATAAAATATGCACTTTGTGTTAGACCAACACAACCAGACAGATACTACCATCATGGAATGTTAAGTAGCCCACCGGGGGGGGGGGGCTCCAATTGCTACCGACTTTTCTCAGCTTTTCATTTGTTCATTTTTACTTCACATCTCTTTCCTCATCTGGCACTCTTCCGTCTTGTCTGGCTTAGCGCACCTTCCTGTCTGCATCCAATAACCTCTACTCCTCATTTTAAAGGCTGTATACCATGAATAGTATATTGATACATTCTAACTGAAAATGACAACAATGAACAATACACAGAAAAAGCTCCAATCTATCTATATATAAGTTCACATTCATGACACCGTCAAATATCTAATATCACAGTTGAACATAACTCAGTTTCTTCATTAGACAAAGCTGACACTGGTCTCTGAAAACTGGTATTAAAAAACAAGACTGGTCTCCACCTACCATCCACTGTCAGGAAGGGATTAGTGCTGGAGTTCAAGCAGAGGCTGCTATAGACACCAGTGTCAAGGTCATCATCATCAATGTCCTGTGTCTTTGTTGATGTGTTTCCATCTCTAAAGGCTAAATCTACACCAGTTTTCAGTTTAGTTTCCTCTTTATTCCCATCAAACTCTGTAATCTTGCAAGAATTAGGACCAGCTTCCCCTTCACTGTGGGAGCTTACAGTCTTGGGATTCAAGCTGCTGAACCCTTTGGGACTGAGAGGCACTGGAAGCACAATGCCACCTGGCTCTTTCTCCATCCCAAAACCCTCTGCTGGGGCCTCTGACGGTGAGAGAAGAAAGCCAGCATTGCCATCCCTCAGAAGTGGAAACGGGGAGAGGCAGAGGCGGGGTTCAGGTGGGGATTGTCGTAGGTCAATGTGTGTGGCACCAGCTGCTGAGAGGGTGGGGGGAGGGGTTGGGGGCTGATCTTCTGCAACGGTAAGTGAGCGCTTCATGGAGTGTGGTGAACGACGAAGACCACTTAAAGGTGACGCCACCTGGTCCAGACCTGCCCCATCGCCACATGGGTATTTATCAGGGAGCTCTAGACTGGTGGGTACTGACAGGTGGGAACATTCAGACATTGCTCGCCTCATAGCCTTCCTCTGCTGCTGAGCACGCCCCATGAAACAGGGCTCCAACTCCTCCTCTTCTTCCTCTTCTATCTCCTCTTCGCTATTGTCCCCTGAGGAGCCCTGTGATAAGTGTCGGGCCCCCAAGGCTAACCCGGCTCCAGCCACAACCTCGTCCCCCATCTGCAGGTGGTTGTCATTGACCACTCCTATGATGCAGTAGTTAGGGGCCACCTGGGGCATGGCAACTTTTGTGCTCGATTCAGCAAAACGTGAGCTGTTCCAGTGTTCAGATGGAGAATCTCCATCTACTGGAGAAACCTCCACCAATGAGTCTCCCATTGAGTGTGCAGAGACTGCACTAGTGGGTGATGGCAGCTCCCTACACCTGGCTGGAGATCCAGGAACTGGAGGTAGAGGGACCCTGCCACTGCCACTACATCCCATAGCAGAGGGAAGTCTTCCTGGGGAAGCTGGGGAGGGGGATGGCGAGGAGGACAGAGGGCTGTCTGGGCTCTCCCCAGCACTACCCAGTGAGGCATTACCCATTGACGTGCTTCCAGAGATGCCCCCAACTCTGACAGGCACCTTCAGCTCTGCGTCCATGCCACCCCTGCCTGGCTGCTCAAAGAAGCACAGCTTGTCTTCATCTGTGAGTCCAGCTGAAACTAAAGGTCCATCACCTACCACCAGGCCCCTCGGGGAGCCCATGTCCCCGCCTGAGGGGTGTTCCCAATCCCAGCTCTGTGCTGGCACACTGGGCGACAGGGACGGCACCTTGCACAGCTCACTGTACTCTGAGAAAGGAGAGCCAGGCTGCTGATCAGAGACAGAAGACATGCTGTCTCTCTTTCTGTTCTTTTCCTTTTCTTTGCTTCCAAGTCTGTTGCTGTCTCAGGTGACAAAAAGGTAATCTGTATCACTTCTCTGCCTGTCTCTCCCTTTTTTCTTTGTTGTCTTGCGCTGTTGCTGTTTTGCGTTCCGTAACTCCAGTTGCTCTCTGTGCGTGTCTCAACACTGAACTCAATCACACACTGAGGGTGAACTGGATGTACAGCTCTCTCCCTCTTTCTCTCTCTCTCTGGTTCTCTCCCTCATTATTGCAGTTGTCATGTGAACCAGTTGTGGATGCCAATTGGCTACAGCCAGCTCCCCGATCCCGCCCACTGTGGTGGAGTGAGTAAGCCCCCTCCCTTTCACTTTTTTCTCCCCCAGACCCCTTTCTGTTGTTCTGTCTCTTGGCAAAAAGCACAGCGTGTACACACACACACACACACACACACACACACACACACACACACACCTCTAGAGCACTGCCATTAATTAATGCACGTCTGCATGACCTGTTCATACACACTACTTCATGAACGTTAGTCTTTTGTCTCACCAGATGCAGAATTTCATTTAAAATTAAAGTCTAGGGTCTATTCAGAGCTGTGTAAACCCTCCTTGTAACAAACAAGCACATGGTCCTTGTTGCAGAGCTACCATATGCAGGGGGATCAAATTAGAAACTTGTAAGACAGCGACAACAGAAGCTGTGGAGGCTAAAGAAATTGTACAATTAAGAACTGACTCCAAATGTGTGAGAATGTGTGAATATTTTTGAATGTGTGCAGGAATCTACCCAAGCATGTGTGCATGTGTGAGTTAAGTGCTAGTGTCTCCCAGCATTTCTGGAGATGGAAAATAGAGTTATGGGAGATGGTTGAAGAGCCCAGCCTGTGGTAAAGAGACCGTCGTGTTTGTCAGAATATATCTGGTCACATAAAAAAAAAATATTTTCCACACATCTACAATTTCCACACATACAGTACACACAGATACCCACACCCACACAAATGTCACGTCACCAAGCACAGAGCTTGTCAAAGAACCCCCCCCCATTTTTTTTAATATACATATACACAAAAAGTACATTCTTCTGTGTAAGCATTCCTTCGCAACAGATGTAAGAAACAGTCATGAAAGACAGACGCGCAGTACAAAAACAGTTACACACACAGTCGAGCCTGTAAGCGTCAGCATCTCGCGCACAAACACTTTCAGCTCCATTTCGTCTCATCATGATTGCACAAAAGCTGCAATTTCCACAGAAAGTGGCACAATGTTACTGGAGTTAAGGGGGCTGAAGAAATTGACAGAATTTATCATCATTCACTTTCTCAGTCCTTCCTCGTCCAATCACGTACAGTAATGTGGGGAGGAAACTTTGACTGCTTCATACAGCAAAACGTCAAATAAATCTAAAATAGCACAAGCTGGCATAGCACAACAGGCCTGTGTTAGATATAGTAAGTAATGGGTATATGAAGTAAAACATTTTTTTCTTAGATTTCTCAGCCTGGCAAGTCAGAGTTCAATAATAGCAGGTGAGAAATACGGTGCTCCCTCAGTCCCTTCAGTGTGTTTTTTTTCTAGCCCTTTACTGGTTGTACCTGACAAAACTATTGTAGCTTACTCAGTGCATAAAAAGATGATCTGAGGCGAGCCACTATGCATTACAAGGTAAAGGTCACAATATGATGCAAAAGTAAGGGTGGAACGAAGGGAGTGTGCGATAGCCTTAGTATGTGTGTGTGTCCAGTGCCAGTCAAAACAGCTGGCGGTTACAGGCGTTCCCACGGCTGTCGGTTTTGACTGAAGGCTGAGTGTCAGCAAAAAAACAATGATTTATAACAGGCAGACGGGCACATCGGGACAGCGAGACACGGCGGGGCTAAAGATGAGAAGCATACAGACAGATAAGGGCAGAAAGAGGGAATTCAGAATTGAGAAAGTGAAGGAAAATAGGTCAACAAATAATAATAGGACATTTGGACCAGAAGGAAGGCAATTGATATTGAGGTAAGACACATAGATAGGGCATTCAGTGTCTTTTTAACCTCCAACTTTCCCCCTTTTTGCTGCAGACAGCTGAGAAAGTCCTCATCTCCCCGTGTTGTGCCTGCTGGTGCTTTGGAGCAGTTACACAACAATGCTCCATGTGTTCCTAGGAGGTCAGTGCATCTAAAATAATATCCTAATCCTAAAGGTACCTTAACCTTTATCCAATGTAACTTAAATCATGACTTTAAACCCAGATGAACTGAAAATCTGAAGACCAGCTACTTAGAGCCAACTCTGAGTGTTCAACTTCAAGTGGATCTCACAATAGAAGGGATTAAGTGAAATGAAGGAGCTGCACTGGTTTGCAAAACAAAAGCACAACTGCAAATGGTTCTTTATAGCCAGAGGAAGCATTGCTTCATAAAACAGTAAATGAATAAGAGCTTTGTTTTCACTCCATGTTTTCCCATTGGAAAAAAGATTCATGCCAAGCTGGCATGCAGAAAAGAAAGGTATTCAGACCTTTCTACTTGAATGAAAAACTAAACCTTCCAACAGCACAAAGGTAGGAGAGAGACCGAGCTCCAACAGACAAAAGTGAAAAAAAGGAGGTCCCATAATTGTGCCATAACGGGTCAGATGGGTTTGGACAAGGTACTGCATATCCTAGATTAGCAGGCAGTTTTGATTTAAATACATAGTTTATGACACTTTTTTTTGCTTCATTTTCAAATACATACATAAGGTGTATATTGCAATGACTGACACATTCCTCCATTGCTTAGAGGATTACATAAGTATAGCTCATCTTTCTGAGCAGCTAATGTGGAGGTCTATCATGCACACTGATGTCTACCCAGAGCTAGAAATCAATTCATTGTGACTTCTGGTCACTTCAGGGGATCAGCTGATAATAAAAAGATAACAGAATGCCCTGCAACTGCAGCCAATCTCCTGCCCTGTTTTGTCTAGCGTATGTCTGGCACATTATGTGGTTAATGGGATCACAAGTGCTCCGAGTTTGCCTTCTTCCTTCAGTCTACCCATCAATTAACTTCTAACAGCTCCTACTGATGTCTACATGTTTGGACACCATTAAAAGGCAGCCTGCCACCACATCGAGAAAGCATGTCTCAGTCAGAATGCCAACCAGCTCAATCACTTTAATAGTGACATCAGACATAGCCGGCTGCATCTCATAACCTGTCTATGTTTATGCGTCACAAAACACAGAACGCTCCATCACCACAGTCTCCATCTCTGTCACCTTTTCCACATCACACCTGCAAACATAGACAGGCAGACAGGCAGGTGTGGGTAGACAGATAGTCAGGTAGACGTGTCTGGCTGGTAGGCAGACTTGCTCGAGGCTGATGTTCTGTCACTGCCTCTGTGCATCACATCTGCCACGTTTGCTTTTTGCAAAATTCTTCTCTCCCTGCCTGCTTGCCTCTTGAAGTACAAAACTGATGCCCATGGAGACAAAGCGTGCGCACGCGCACGCACGCACACGCGCGCACACACACACACACACAAACCAAACCGATGACCTCACCCTGTCTGACTGGTTGGCTGACAAAGATACGCAGACACACTCACTATACAGTGTTATATAATCCCACTGGGTGACAGAAACGCTGTGCCTAATAGGCCATGCAGGCCACTAGGATTGCATACAGACAGTACAAAAGCTGTGGCCAGGAAAAGGGCTCAATGGCATCTTTAATTGGTTTTACAACAAAAAAAGTGACAGAAAATGACTGTGATTTATCAATAAGACACTAATGTTCCCTTGACTTTCTTCTTTAAAACAAGCAGTGTCATATACACGCAAACAGGATGCAATTTCTGCTGAGCTTTAAGTTTCCTTTACAGTAATTTGCCTTACCTATGATACCCAATAGCAGAGCTGGACTACAAATGTGTTAATCCATTGAGTATTCTGGACTAGCCTTAAGAGGGTTAAAAGGTCTGACATTTTTAGTTTAAACCATGATGAAGGTTGGATGGTCCAGAACAGAAAGCGAGATCAATCCAGTCACACAATACCCCTTTGTACAACAGTAAATAATGCTCACTCTGACCTCAGTCCAACAGGAGAGGAAGAAGTTATACTATTCTGACCTTTTGTCAATCATCTTGAGTTCCACCTTCTCGCATAACACTTACATTGTCCAGTCAGGCAATGTAGAAGCCTGGTACCAGCCGAAAGCTAAAACCAGCAGGCCTTTATACAAATCAGTTGTTGGAGGTTTTCCATGCTGTAGCAGTATCCGATTATGACAGACATGAACACAGGCTGATCTACTGTCAATGTACCAGTAAATTAAAGAAAGTTGGACAGCAAAACTACATTTTTGGTAAAAGTACTAGTATTTGTTTTGTGCCTTGAGTGCTCAGCAAGAGTAGAAAAGTACTTTTTGTAGAAATAAAAGGCTCTGAACACAACCAACAGAAGCCCCACAGCCGCACTATGTGGTGGCCAAAGCATCACTGAACGTGACAGCAGTTCTTATTGTTTAAGGACTGCTCCCCGAGTACCGTCTGTGCTGACACTGTACACACAGTGTATGGTATAAGACTCATATTATTTGTCAGCACTTTCTCCCTCCTAATTTGTTATATGCTGACAATTTGTCTAGAACATATTCTTGTTTTAATGCAGCCTAACTCCTTAGTGTACTTTGCTGGAGTATAGTGATACTGCTTTGGGATGATTTCCAACATGACATAGAAGAAAAACCTACAAAGAGCCACATTAGAAGGCAGGCGGGGTGGTGGATGATCCCTCCAATCAGAAGACAAAAGTTCAAGTTTTGTTTGTTAGATTTTGGGAAAAAACATGGTTTGAGTTAAAATGCACCGCTTAACAACATAAAAGGCAAAAAGGCAAAAGAAGAAAACTTTTCCCTGTCGGACAAGCATCCTGTAAAACTTAGGGGTTATCTTCAAAGACAGCACTGATGTTTGCACCTTCTAACATTTTAAAGTTTTTTTCTGCTTCTAGCATCATCAGTATTCTCCCCATTTATACCAACTAGCTCTACTATCTCCTCGTATATCTTTACACTCTGACCCTTAGTGTCACTCAGCTCAATTAGATGCAGCTGTAAAGTACATTTTCCACTCTGCTTTCACAGGAATAAACATGTGCTATGGATTCTTATGCAGGTTAGTCACGAGCTGCGGTCTGAAATTGCCAGGTAGCAAGTCGCCAAATGGCCTGAATGTGACTTTTTCTATCAGCTAATTCACCTCTGAAAGACTACAATAAAAGATGGAATCATGATCACAGGTAATGAGGAAGAAGAGGATAACCTCAGCAGGGGGTTGATGAAGAGGATGATGATGCAGGGAGACACAGTCTTTAGTGACATCTATTTATAGCTCAATTGCATTTCCTTCACAGCCCATCACAACACCCACATTCTCACTATACATCTATTGTTTCCTTGGTAGCCCTTCTTCACATTAGTAGCCAAAGCAACTGACTCTTGTTTCTATGGCAACTGGCTTTTCATCAGTCTGCTGGCTCCAGTCAAGTGGGGGGTTGGGGGAGACATGGTTTAAGGGATTGTTTGGTAGTGATGGTAGGGAGCCAGGGGCTGACAGAGGGAGGATGCCAGTGAAAGCTGGTGTGTCTGCATGAGGAGGGAGATGTTATTAATATGCTATAAAACATGGGGACGATATTCCAGCACACTAATCTTTTTTTGCCTGTTGCTAGAGGCTAAAGAGTTAAGTCAGTGTCTTCATATTAATCACAGACATCCAGCAAAAAAAAGCTATCAGATGAAAACTTGGCATATCACTGCATGGTGTGAGATGTCCTTAAAGAAAGTGAAGTAGAGGACAACAGAAGAAGTGGCAGGCCTAAAAAAATCCACATCTGAAAGTCAGACCTTAAGAAATAGGGGAAAGAAATCCAGCACATATCTGACACAGGACCTGAGAGATGCATCTGACCATTCAGCTGAACCATCTTCTGTTCACTGAAGCCTCATCAGAAATGGTCTCATTGGAGGGGCGGCTGTCAAGAAGCCATTCTTAAGGAAGGGAACCAGGGAGAACTGGACTAAAAATCAGTGGCAACAGGTCTGATGGAGTGATGAATCCAAATTTGACATTTTTGCTTCAAACTGTCAATGTGTGTGGAGAAGGTCAGGAGAAAGGAGCAACAGTGAGTATCTACACAATGCCTGGCACAATGGATAAATAACAACAATTAAGAATATGCTGCCAGTATCCCTGGTGCCAGACACCACACAACTCCCACAGAGGCCCTGTGCCAAAACCCGGACAGATCTGAGCGGTATTTACACTGTATCAGGTTTAATGGTGGTTGGTAATATTGGATTTAATATTGTGCCTGGTCAGTGTAAGTTCAGAAATCACCTCCTAAAACATCCACAAGAACACTTCTAGACAACTGGATGGATTTTGGCTACAGGAACACATCAGATTACTTCAATGCTTGAAATAAATGATGTTTTTTAACCAGCTAATCCTCTCGGCTCCACCAGAAAACAACGTAAAGTTACAATTAGTCTATCACGTCATACCAGGATGTTAACTGATCTCCTGCTCAGTGTCATTTTTTTCACAGCGCTCGATGATTAAAAAAGGACTACATTTTACATTTGCCTAAACAGCACATAAGAGACAGAGTGTTTCATTCCTCTTTATTAATACATAACATAACCAATGGCTCTGCTAGTCCCAATGAAGCAGATGGAACTGCCTGATCTGAATTTGTCATTCATAATGAATGAATCTGAACCTGATGCCCTCAGTTGATTCAGCCACATCCAGTAAATCCACTTGGCTTTCTCGGATATGTATATTTGTATAAGCCTGTAACACACTTGCCATCTAAGACATTTACAGTACATCTAACAGCAGTTTTCTGCTTCTCCTCCCTGTTTTGCCTACATTACCCCAGAGGCCACACAGTCCTAGATGGACAGCAGCCCAGAGCCCTGAGTTCATCTGCTAATGTTTACGCCTAGCAGAATGATGCTGAGAGAGACTAAAAAAATGCACAGAATGCACAGTGACAGAGAACATGGAAAATGTGACATTCTAATTTGTCATTATTAATAAAGTATGCCATGTCTGTCACTTTTCCCCAATAGGCTCCAGCCCCCACGCAACCCTGAAAAAAGGATAAGAAAATGGATGGATAGATAAAAATCCAATTTAAGCCAGTTTTCAAAGTTTGACAAATGAATCTATCCAGCATTTATGACAGTTAAACAATGATGAAAAGC
Organism: Andinoacara biseriatus; assembly: GCA_015108635.1. Lineage (NCBI taxonomy): Eukaryota > Metazoa > Chordata > Actinopteri > Cichliformes > Cichlidae > Andinoacara > Andinoacara biseriatus. The sequence continues at coordinate 12,621 of VUQJ01045824.1, forward strand.
TCATTCAATTCAAACATGGCACTGTAATAGGATGCCTCTGTTGTAACAAGTAGGTTTGTGAAATGTTTTTGCTCTTAAATATTCCACGATCAACTGTAAGCAGAATTATAGCAAGTGGAAGCCTTTAGGAACCACAGCAACTCAGCCACAAAGTCACAGACCATGTAAAGTTACATACAGGGTCACCGGGTGCTGAGGCGCATAGTGCGTAAAAGTTGCATCTGCTCTGTTGACTCAGTGACTTCTGAGCTCCAAACCCCAACTGGCATTAACATCAGCACAAAAACTGTGTACTGTGCAATTAAGTGCAATTCATCCCAAACTTTGTGGTACTTTAGATCAAAGTTGGGAATAACTTTCACCGATATCATGTCTCTGCATTTAAAGGGTACTGACTTGCTATATATCATAATATCAGTAAGAAATTAACTCCAATGGGAGTGTAAACTATGGTAGCTACTATGCCACTTAAATAGGAAGAAAATGAACTAAATGGGGATTTGCTTTAAAAGATGACAGGAGTTTCCATCCATCCATCCACCCAATTCCACTTCCCTTCCTGTTTAGGGTTGCGGGGGGGGGGGGCTGGAGCCTATCCCTGACATAGGGCAAGAGGCAGGGTACACCCCGGACACGTCGCCAGCCTGTCGCAGGGCCAACACAGAGACAGTCAACCATCCACACTTTAGAGTAGCCAATTAACCCTAACCCCAGTAAGTGCATGTTTTTGGGACTGTGGGAGGAAACCGGAGTACCCGGGAAAAACCCAAGCAGACACGGGGAGAACATGCAAACTCCACACAGAGAGAGAGGCCCGGGCAAAGGTGGAATTGAAATCAGGCCTTCCAGATGGTATTCTAACTGTGAGGCAACAGTGCTAACCACTGCACCACCGTGCAGCTCAGTTGGCATTCCAGTTACATTTTTAGTCTGGATTAGTTACCCTGTTTCAGAGCCAGGCACTAATCAGGCAGTCACAGGTAAGAGGAAAAACAAAACAAAAAAACACACCAGTTACTTTAGCATTTTTCCCTCCAGCTCACCATTTCAGACCTTAGGAAGATTATTCTCATACCTGGGCCAGCTTCCCTATTCTCTTCCTCCTTTTAAAAATACATCTTTCAATTTCACAGATAACTGTCAAAGTTGAAACAAAAATGTTTCGATGAAATGCCGGAATTTGAACTTTGTACATTTAGTTGTAAAATGTGTGCATCCCGATGATTGAAATCAAAACATTTTCCACACATTTTCAAATGAGGTCATACCGTTAGCAACTACAGGTCATTAGGGACTCTGTATGATGTGAAAATAACTGAGATTCTTTAACCCAACATTTAATTATTAGTTAATCTTTTATATAATTTTAACATCAATGGTTATTTGGTAAAAAGGTAACAAAAGGGAAAACCTGTCAACTATGGAGGCAATGAAATATGAAAGAATTCAACAGTCAGTTTCATAATTTTGCATTTGTAACTGACAGAAACTATACCATCAAAGAGTCTCTGTCAGTGTTAGTTTTTGTTGAGTACTTTGACTGCAACAATATCTGATCCTTAACCTTTATGACAACCGCCTGATCACTGTTCTTTTGCTTCCTGTTTTCCCTCCCCCAAAGCCTGTGTCTCTATCTTTGTCTACCTTTCTGCCAATAAAACCTTCAAAAACCCAAAAATATGTGATGACCTTCAGTGACATTTTACATACTTTACATCCTTCAAATTTGCCCTTTAAAATCCAGTTTAAAAAAGTAGTACAAGATTAGAAAACCTGCAAAACTGTTTCACAGAGAGGAAATCAAGATGAAGAAAAATACTGAAGTGGCCAGTTAGAAGGATGCTAACATTACAACCCGAAGAGTTGTTGTTATGCTTGGTGGTTATAGCTGTGGTGACAGAATTTCTAAGATCCTGGGGCAACCCTACTTCTAAGATTTGTTTAGATATAACAGACTATGATAAATCAAATCTGTATAAAATTATATAGAACAGTGATAGTGTACATACACATACATATTTTGAATTCATTATTCTATGTTCATTCATTATTTCGGGGGGGGGGGGGCAAAAAATTTTTTTTGGTT
>VUQJ01045824.1:28381-39668 GCA_015108635.1 Andinoacara biseriatus
TTTGGGAAGAAAAAAAAAAAAAAAAAAAAAAAAAAAAAAGCTGACTAAAAAGTTCAAACAGTAACATTGAAGTGCAAACTGCTCCTTTATTCACCATGCAACACTTTAAAGTTGTTCTCAGGCAACTTTATGGTCTGAGAATAAACTGCAAATTTTCATGACCTGCAGTATCGACATACATCCATCAGCCACAACATTAAAAACACTTACATGTGAAGTGAATAACACTGATTACCCAAGTGGAAATTTCCGGGGCTGAAAATGCATAACTGCCAAAAACTACAATTTCTCCAAAAGTCAGTTTAGGCTGGCTCCAAAAATCAAATCACGATTCCCATGTTAAAATGCCAGATTTCAGCTATGAAATGAACATGATTAAAGCCTGGAACAAAATTGGTTTTGGCAGTTGTGACTCAGGAGGTAGAGCAGCAATTGAAAGGTCAGTGGTTTGATCCCTGGCTCCTCCAGTCTGCATGTCAAAATGTGTTTGGATAAGATGCTGAACCAAATTACCCCTGATGCATCCATCAGAGTGTGAGTATGTGTGTGATAGTTAATAAGCACTTAAGAATAAAAACTACTGTGTGCATGAATATGGCTTGTAGGATAAAGTACTATGAGTTCTCAGAGTATGAAAGCACCAGTACATTTATCTTAGCATCATTTACTTTAGAACCAATTTCACCATTTTTGTTTTTATTTTGTTGACAATTTAGTACAAAGGGAGCTACTTCAATAACCTCCAACAACAAACAACGCTTTGCAAAATAAAGTTTTTTTTTTGTATCATCAGAAATATCATTATCATAAATTACCTTAAATTAATATGATATAATTTTGAGCCTATAACAGCTGTATCTATATTGGCTCTATTACCTTTAGCCAGCTGTGTGGAACAACAAGTTTGTGCTTCAACTTTAGCGGGTCAAACTCTAGTATTTCAATTGTCTGTTACTTAGCACTAATAGGAAGATAAAAAAACTTTTAATGATGAATCAGAAAATCTCTGGAATACAAGTGTTGCTGGGGTTGGAATTCTGTTCAGATACTTAGATAATTATTGGATTTCAAAAAAGTTTATGCAGAAAATTGTAATATAATGTTGGTCAGTAATACAAGCGATAACCTGGAATGTCAATGAATCTGCTCAGTGCAGTTTATTGTTCTTTTTTGGTCTCATGACAAAGTCAGACTAGGGTTCGTACATGTGCACTCAGCATCCTGAAAAAGGAGGGGGCTAGGGTTTGCTGCAATGTTGAGTCACCATGTGCTGCCTAGTGCTTCTCTCTCTCTCTCGCGCGCGCGCGCGCACACACACACACACACACACACACACACACACACACACACACACACCTGATCTTAAATTGATGGATACTACAGGAAGTTTGACTAAAATGATGTTGGACAGGTTTCTTCTGTCTGTCAGCTATTTTTGACTCCTCTGTCTCTGTCTCCTCCAAAGGTGCTCCTACCAATATTTACATCCAGGGACTGGAATCACTCAGCCAGCTTTCCAGTGAAGTTAAGCTTCTAAAGGAGCAAAACATTAGTCTGCACAACCAACTGAAGGTCACCAAAGGTATGGTGGGATTTTACTACCATGTCATAAGCTGAAGAGTCATCACTTTTTTAGATACTTTTAGCAAAGATGAACTATAAGTGTAATTCTTCTTAAATTTTCTGCCTGAAATGAGACATAAATATTCAAAATCAAAATATCCATTCTGCTCTGTTGTCATGTATCATGCAGAGGACACTAAGGAGGCAGAGCAGCTAAGGGAGGTGGTGCTCCAGGAACGAGCTAGGGTGAAGGAGGTGGAGTTAGAGGCTGAGAGGTGGGCGGAGCAAACCAGGAAGCTGCAAGCTGAGGCTGAAGGTCACAACCTAGAGATTTTACATCTTAAACAAGACAGACAGAGGAACCAGGAGACCATGAACAGGTAGTGTGTTTGGAGCTCTTGAAACACTGTGAGTCTGTTGTTGTATTTTAAAGCAATCATAGATGATTAATAACATAATTTTATATGTTATGAAATCAACCCAGGCTCCAGCATGAGTTGAGTGTCCTCCGACAGCAGCTTTGTGAGAGCCGCAGTTTGGTCCACTCTTTTCAGTGTGAGCTGCAGGTGTATCGCAAAATGTGCAGAGTCACCACAAATGCACACACAGGTAAGATTCACCACAGTCAACTCACCTGTTCAGATCAGTGAGTGGCTTTAACTCTGCAGTTAGGAAAAGCATCCATCCATCCATCCATCAATTCATCCTCTTTTCTTATCAAATCCAATCTATGAATTGCTATTCTTGCAGTCTCTGTTCAAAAGCTGGTTGCTGGAATTATGTTTCTCTTTAGGAATGGAAACGTGGAAAAATTTCTCCACATATGTGTGATGTTCTCTAACAGGTCAGGACGGTGATGGCACTACAGCCTTTGATCCCAGAGAACTGCATATCCAGTTGGAGCGGCAGCTGAGCAGAGGAGCTGACTTGCAGCCTCAAGCCAAGAGGCAGCTCTTTAGTGGTCAGTATCTCTGAAACATCCAGATTGTTTCTGAAAAACCTGAGAAATATCATTGCACTATTACAAAATATTAATATTAACAATCACACTTTCAGGTCAGTACTGATGGAAATCTTTCTCCACAGATAGTGTTCCCTCTCCACCTGTGAGAGACACTGGACTCTTCAGTCCTTCCTCTCCTCAAAATGCTATGCAGAAACATGCAGCGGTAGCTGGAGCAACTGATCAAGGTGAGAGATTTCAAGCATTACTTGCACTATGGATATGCAATCCTACCAAAAATAATCACCTTTAAACTATTATTTAATACAGCAAGTTTTGCTCAGGTGTTCCTCAGTGTGCATAATTTTGCATGAAAACCAGGCAAGTGCCCCTCCTACCTGCCCTAACTGATCACTGACAAGCCAAATGTGTAAAGGTGTCTGTCGAAATAATCGCAATGAAAACTGGATAACGGTGGTGAAAACAAACTGTGGCAATTACATTTCTCTTAATGAAAAAAGAAGCATTTTGGAGTCACATCAAATAGATTTTCTGAGATCTATTGAAAGAAATCTTTGCAAAGGGAACAGTAACAGCACTTTGTAGTCATAATAAAGTTCTAGAATAAAGTTCCGCAACTGTCCAGCCATCATGAAACACCACTGGGTGCTTATTTGGGTAGTTATTTTGTAGCTTTGTCTAAATTACCATTAATTTCAGTGGCCACTGGCATAAAAACTGCATGTAAAGAATCCACAGTTAAATCTCACTTAAAAAAAAAAAGAGGTTTGCTGACATTGCCACAGAATAAGATTTTAAAACCTTTTCACATGAAATTTGGGCTTCCACCTTCGCTGTTGTCAGGATTCTTGGAGTGTTGTGCCTGTCTCTTATAATGTCTCGGTTATACTTTACAAAAATGAAGGTCCTTTTTTAAGAATGTGCAAGTAGCTTTAAATAGAATGTACTGCTACCCAAAGCCCTTTCAGAAGACGCTGTTGGCTTACCTGCCATTTCTGTGGATACCCTACAAAAAGGGTTAGAATCAGTTTGACTAAAAATGAAAACAGTTCAGTTGTACACACTTGAAGGGGAATTGCCATTTAAAAATTTCACCTGTGATATCTCGAAGTTAGGAACTTGGTTCTGTAATGGACAATACACATTATTCTATGCAATGGTGTTATCATTTCTGATTTTTTTTTCTTAAATTCTGATATGAAAAGACAGCTAGTTCTTCCTTATTGGTTTCATGTTGAGTTACCCTTGTCCAATTTTGGATTGCTCTTCAACATTACTATATAACTGTGGCCTGGAAGTTCAAAGCTAAATTAACCCCATAGCCATGCAACACGCTAACCCTAAGGATTTTCCTTTGTCTATGGAAAATTGAAAAGTAATCACCTTTGTGATTACTTTTTGAGTTGGCTTGAGTTTTGAGATGGCTTTGAGTTTGGATAAAATGCTTCCTGGCAACAATATAATATGGGGTCTTTAACACAGGTCCCCCAAAACTTCACATTCATTACAAACAATACGTAAATGCCTCGTGCTATTGAGAATTCAACATCTACCTGCAATACTGGCATAAGTTTGCACCTTTAACTTAATGGCATTTCAATGAAATTTTTTTTTTTAAATCGTGGGCTTTCTATATTCTTAAATTGAATAAGTGACAAGCATAGAGAGAAGATGACATGCAAACACTTACACATATGATCCACTTGTTTGCCCTTATTTGTAATTCTCTTATTTTCCTCGTCAGCAGCCTCAACCCTCCAAGGGCAACGCCCAAATGGCCCCTTGTACAACCGTCATGGCCGCCATGCCATCGGTCACATTGATGACTTCAAAGTTCTGCAGCAGCAGATCCTTCAGGGAAGTGACCTCCTTCTTAAGATGGAGGCTGCTCTTTATTCTCTGAGCACCTCACAGGAGTTCTCTGTTCATCAGGTAAGAGCTCTAAAACCACTGATGTGTGGCCGCAGAAACACTTTCCCACTGAGGTACTGATTTCAGTCGCTAGTTTCAAGTGTTATTCAAGACAACTTGAGATTCATTTGATAAGATTTGGTTCTAATTAAAGTCCAGAGTATACTTCAGTATACAGTATACTTCAGGCCAAACCTACCTTGTAATTGGCAAGTCATTTTCATAAGAGTGTGCTGCGTTCTTCAATTTCTCAAAGATAGTGGTAATGAAAACTCAAGGCATAAAATGGGACTTCTGGGTGAAAAGTCTCTATTAGTAACCCAAATTTTAACATTTTGACTTTTTGAAGATTAATATTTTAATAGAAATGAATATATTAATAAATTAATAATAGGCAGCACAGTGGCGTGGTGGTTAGCACTGCTGCCTCACAGCTACATACATCTACTGTAGAAGGGTTTGATTGAGACATGCAGTTACTGGGGTTAGGTTAATTGGTCACTCTAAATTGCCCATAGGTGTAAATGTAAGTGTGAATGGTTGTCTGTGTCTCTGCGTTGGCCCTGCGACAGGCTGGCGACCTGTATGTACCCTGCCTCTCACCCTATGGCAGCTGGGATAGGCTCCAGTTCCCACGTGCCCCTGAACAGGATAAGGAGAAGAGAATGGATGGATGAATATATTAATAATAAATAGGCATTTTATTGACATTGTGTTACAGTTTTCAGACTCGGGTTCTGTCCAGAAGCTGCTGTTGGACACTAAAACTCTGCAAAAGATACTGGAGGAGGCTGAGTCTCTACTCTGCATGTTCTGGAGAGCAGCTCTGCCTGAATCTGAGGAAGCCCAACAGGTCGGAAAAACTGGCTTAAAAATTTGAATTTTGCTTAAAAGTTTTTTACTTTGTTCCTGCCACCCATAATTTTTTTAAAACATTTAAATATTAAAATACCTTAGGATTAAAACATTGTCCTATCTTGGCATAATTCTTGCAGAGAATACAAAGATGTCTTGGATAAAATCCTTGTTGGATTTTGGTGATCGGTAAACAGGTGCACAGCACTGAAGTGGACAGCTTGATTTCAAACAATTGCAGGTCAAAGCTCGAGCAGACATCAGTTCTTGGCTGCCATTAGCTGAAACAGTTTTTATCATGTCATGTGAAGTCATGTCATGTGGTTGTGTGGGTCATTCTGGCATCAACAGCATGCCCAAGCTGATCCACAAATGTTCAGTTGGGTTGAGGTCAGGACTGCAGGCAGAAATTCCATCCTCTCCACTTCCAGATTCTGGTTGTAGTCTCTGATAAACCCTGCTCTGTGTGGACGAGCATTGCCATTTTATTAGAGGATAGAGTTTGGTCCCAAATTGTGGAGATATGGGATTGCCACTAGTTGCAGAACATCATCTCAAAAGTCATTTCTATGCATTGCGATTACCTCCAGTAATGCCAAGTCTGATTGTCAGGACTTGGGGTACTAGAAGCTCAAAACAAGAGTCAATAGCAGAGTGAGCTGTTTGGAATTGGCAGAGAAGATTTGGCAAGTTTTTCACAGGCACAACTTTTCCCCAGTCACAGAGAGAATCATACTGGGTCTGCAGAGTAAGATTCAGCACTTCAGCTTGTTTCTGATAGGAAAAACTGAGGGCGTTACAGCTGCCCTCTTTACAATTACCCTCGTCTCACCCACTGGATATGTTACTTGGGGTTGACCCTATTTTATTTTAAAATGTCAAAAAGATTTCAGCAGTTCTTCACTCATAAAGTTGCTACATATTTCTTAAAAACTCATAAAAATCAGTTTTGAAAGTTACATGGATTTTATTAAATGTGGTGATATCTACATGTATTGAAACCAAGTTAACTCCTATTTAGCAGTAACACATTTAATATAATATTTTTCCCCAAAGCTAACAGGATCCAGCTATCATTAAATTAACTGAGATTTTATGCAAAAGTGATCATTTACTGGAACTGTTGCTCCTGCCTTTATCATTTCAGATCTTACTTGCATGTACCGTATCTCAATTATGCATCTACACTAAAAAGTTTAAAGTGTATTCTGTACATCTATTTGCTGATTTAGGATCAGTCTCTAAGGGAGGAGGTCCTTTCTCTCCGCCTGAAGCTCTCAGAGCAAGAGCAGGCTCTACAGGACACAATGGAGAGAGTGAAGAGCTCCAGCCGCACCAAAGATAGTATGGAGCACTTTATAGTCGACCAATGTGAGTACAGTCCAAGAATTTCTAATAGCACATATAAAACCATATGCTTTGGTGCATGATTTTAATTTTTTATAAAGTAATGTCAACTTTATTGTTGCAGATTTAATGTTGCAGAGTTTTCTGACCTCATTTGATCTCATTTTCTTTGCAAAAAAGAACTTTTTATTTAAGAGCCTAAAAAACAAGTTATGTAAAATTTAAATTGTCTGAAATGCAATGATGATCTTTCATTCACAATACCTCTAAAGTTCAAAGTAGTCCTTTGTGCACTCCATAAATCCTCTGTCTGGAGGAAGCTATTTTAGATGTTTTAATTGCAAAGAGGCTCCCATCCTTTCAAGCCAGCTTTCTTTTTATTGGCTACACTTGTAAATAAAAGGTCTGAACAACTGGTGCCCCAGGGCCTCTAGTGACCTCTAGCGGCTCGACTCTGAGCCCCTCGCTTTTGCACTCCTCACCTGATCTCTAAGGGAGATCCACAGTCTCGTTGCTTTCTACCTAAAGCTTGTGACCATAGCTGAGGGTAGAGACATAGATCAACTAGTAGATCGACAGCTTCATTTTAATGTTCAACTCTCTCTTCACCATGATGGACTGGTGCAGCGTCTGCATCACTGCAGCCACAGCTCCAGTGTGTCTGTCAGTCTCCTGCTCCCATCTCTCCTCACTCATGAACAAGAAAACAAGATATTTAAACTTCTTGACTCATTCCCATCCTGGAGTGGGCACTCCACCCTTTTCTAGCTGAACACCATGGCCTCAGACCTAGAGGTGCTAAGTCTCATACCTACCGCTTCACACTCTGCTGTAAACAGCTCCAGTGTGAAATGAAAGCTGCCACCTGATGAAGCCAATATGACCACATCTTCTGCAAAAAGCAGAGATGAAATTCTGAGAACACCAAGGCAGAAGCCTTCCATCATTTAGCTGAGTCAAGGAATTGTGTCCATAAAAATTATGAACAGAATCGGATACAAAGGGTCCAACACCCAATGGAAACAAGTCTGACTTATTGCCAGCAAACAGACCAAACTTTCACTTTGGTCGTACAGGGACTGAAACCAGGCATCACATACACCACACCACCCCCCACAGGATGGCCTAAGAGATGCAGTCGAATGCCTTCTCCAGGTTCACAAAGCACATGTAGACTAGATGGGCAAGCTCCCACGCACACTCAAATATCCTTGAAGATACTTTAAAAACCAAGACTGATTTGAGCTGGTCCAGTATTCCATAACCAAGATGAGAACTGCATCATTCCTCTTGAATCTGAGGTTCGACTAACAGAAGAACTCTCCTTTCCAGCACCCTGACACAGACCTTCCCAGGGAGGCTGAGGAGTATGGTGTTCCAATAGTTAGAGCACATTTTCCTGTCCCCCTTCTTGAAGATGGGGACCACCACCCCAGTCTCTCAATCAAGTGGCACCGCCACAGATGTCCGTGCGATGTTGTAGAGGCATGTCAACAAAGACAGCCCTACAACATCCAGAGTTTTGAGGAGCTCAGGGCGAATCTCATCCATCCCAGGATCCTGCCATCATGGAATTGTTTAAGTGCCTCAGTGACCTCACCCCCAGTGGATGGACCGAGGCATCACGGGGTTCAGTAGCTTGCCCAAGGGTACAGTACTTCAGCATGCAGATTGGAGTAGCTGGGGATCAATCCACCAACTTTCCAATTAGTAGACAACCTGCTCTACTTCCTTGGCAACATCCTTTCCCATTGATCTGGGACATCAGTGGGAAAGGATGCCCTTTGTTGCTCATAAGAGTAGAAAGAACTGGAGCATTTACAACAGTCTGAAGCCTGATCTTTTGATTCTGAGATTACTTTGTTCTAGCCTCACTATTTGAAACCTTGGCCTCGGTTACAATGGTGGCCATTTAACATGTCCACCATTGTAACCATGTGCATATGAAAGAAAGAGGAATGATGAATGAGTAAATTTTGACTCATATATGTATGTTTTGTATTTTTTTGTACAGTATTGAGAACACGGGATGTCCTAAGGAAAGCCAAGACCAACTTACAGGTCAGTTCATAAGTTACTGCATGTTAATCCTGGTTTTGGCATCATTATGCACAATGAGCATATTCTAGGAGGTGAGAAAAACTAAGTGGTTGGATGATGACATCCCTCACTGTTCTGGTCATTAAAAAAAGAATTATTTATTTATTTATTACCTTTTTTTCCTTTTCCCTGGCTCCTACCGAGTCCCCTCAGGACAACGAACTCAGGATTTCTTCCCTTCACCAAGCCTCTTTTCCCAATCTCCCTTCTTCTCCCTCAATCCTCTCCTCCTTTTATTCTTCCTCCTCCTCCTCCTCATCTTCACACCTCAGGCCTGGTAAAGGTACAGTCTGGCTTGCGTGCTGTTAGTGAAGCTGCTTGCTTTTTCATAAAAACCTATGCATCAAAAAACTTTTGCATGTAGCCAATGAAACCACTTCAATACTACATAATCATGCAACATGTAATGCTGGTGGAGATACTACTAAACAGTTAAACAAAATGATAACTGTTAATGTCAGTTTGCATGCTAAATAGTTAAATCGCTCACACTGTGCAGCTTAAGAACTCAGATGTGAAATGGTGTGCCATTTAATCCTTAACCAGGAAAACAATGGATTGTCCCAGGCCTGCGTCAGCTGATGTTTTTGTTTATTATGCTCACAATTAATGGCTGAGAAACAGTCTCTGACAGAGAAAAAATAAAATAAAAATTTTAAACCCACTCATTTTTGACTGCAGAGATTATGTCACTTTGACTTCTAAGGTCACTTGTACAGTATATGTTTTTCAGAGGTGACACTGTAGAGCGATGTGTTGACATGCTGGCCCTTTACTTATGAACTTCTGATGATTTGGTGTCATCTTTTGTTTCTTTGAATAAGTTGTTGGTTGTCACAGCAACATAAAATCAGACCTACTTTGGATTAAATTATGGACTTAAATGGCATCATCCAACCATGCTGCAGCATTCTTTTGGGGCATCTAGTTGTAGCTGGTGCAGTCTGACCACCTTGAATTTGGCTCAGCTAATCTACTTCTTTTGTGGCTTTGAAAAACCAAATGATATAGATCAAGTTTGCCAAGATCAGATGATCTGGGATCACCCAGATATTTTTTAGTGACCTATGGAGAACTGGCCATTCTACTAACATTCAGTTGTTGTATGCACGTTCTTACTGCAGAGACATTGATTTCAAAAGCGGATGTTTACTGCTGGCAAGCCAGAGAACATATAAAGGGTGAAATATTAAGTTGAGAAACACAGCTGTAAAAATTGCACATTTATATACACTTTTAATGAAGTTGTCTGTAATGTCCATGTGATAACATTTGCTTGTGCTTTACTGTCTTTTTTTTAAAATCTAATTTGTCCCCAAATTGCAAACTAGCCTGTGTGCAGATTAGTATAGTTTCCAACCTTCCCCTCGGAGTTGGGGTGAGCTGCCTGAAGTGGCTGTATTGTATTGGAGTGTAGCTCTCTATAGATGAAGAGAGCTAGCAAAGGTTATAAGATAACTCCTAGGTTTGGTCATTTCTGTCATTTTTGTGTCCGCAACTGTGACACACTGTACAACATTTGTATGAATTGTATCTTTTTAGGATAAAATGAAGAAAATCAGTTTCATTGTAAAACATGTTCAAAAGATAAGGGAGAGCACACAACCATGAAACTAGAGCCCAACTGATATTACTGTACATGTGGGGCAAATGATGATGCCAGTTTTTACTGAGTAAAAATTACAGCATTTGACACCAATAATGATTTTTTATAGGGTACAATCTTGTATATTGCATATACATCTATTTCACAAACTGGTTGGTTACTTACTGTGAAGACAACACTTAAGTGTGCCCCACTGCAGAGAGTGCTGAGAGCACTCTGAGCAGTCATCATTTCTGCTGGACAAACTCTTTGATTTTATTTATGTATTCTATACAGACATTATATAAACACTTTTTCACATCCTGAAATGTGCATACTTTATAAACCAAGACTGATATAATTGTCTATTGTCACCAGATGAACAATATATTGCTGTTTAGGGGTAAAAGCCAAGTCAGCAATCAGAAGATGTTAACTGTGTTAAGTAAAATAAAGTTACCTTAAAGTGTAAAATATTATTTATTTACAACATTATTTATTTATTTACAGGTAGCACAGAAATAAGATTCAGTCCATAGAAACCTTTGGAATCTCTTCTCAACTGTCTTGCAGGCGAAATCACGGGAGGACGCTTCTGTCAGCTCATCTGTCCTGATTGGAGTGGCGTGATGCCCCGAACTTCATCATTTAGTCCTTCCTCCTCCCCTGCCCGGGGCCTGGGTCACCACCAGCTCCCCCTGCAGGAAGTCTTCCTGTAGCTCCAAGTTCCTCATCACTCCCACCTCCAGTTCAAAAAGGAAATAATGGAAATTTTGTCTCTCTTATTGACTGGGGAAACATTTCATTTGAGCATATATGTGAGTGTTTGAGAAAGTTTGTGTAAGGTATGTGCTGTTTCATGATGGTTTATGTCTGTAAATGAATGATTGTATATGTTTTATTAATGTTATTTGTGTGCCTGTTTGGAGGACTTCCTGGAGGCAACTCAAGTGTTCACCTTG
>VUQJ01045826.1:2838-14667 GCA_015108635.1 Andinoacara biseriatus
GAGATATAAAGACTTTGTCATCACTTGACTGCAGCTTGTTTTGCAGCTATAGACTGTAATTCTACCTCAGATTAAGTACACTTGTACAGTGGAAGATAACAATGAGTTTTAAATGAAAGGGAGAAATGCCATATCAGTGCTCCTGTAATATTCATTAAAGTGTAATAAAAAATGTAATCACTTCTTGCAAGACTATACAGGTATATGCACAGTTGCCAATATGCAAAGTAAATAATACAATGGCCATCTTATTTTTTATATTAAGACACTTATGTAAGGGGACATCTGCTCATTTCCACATCCATAGTTTTATTCCTGGACTCCCTTAGGGTAGCTTTGCATGAGTCACAGTTCAAAATAATATGTATACCATACTAGGCTTTGGTGCACATCCTCAATCAGAAGCTGATTTGGTGCCAATCAGAAGCACCAAATAACCAAATCCTTATCTTGCTTCTGATTGGCTGTCCCTCATAAACAGACTGGTTGACCAGTCTGTGGGGGTGGGTGGGGCTTCAGGTCTGTCGTCCTGTCTGTGTGACATCAAACAGAGCTAAGAGTAGAAAAAACTGCCTTACACCAAACCTTTAGAGTAGGCTGAGTATAGTCTGAGATTTTGGCTCACAGGGGTTACTGGTACATAGACTGACCTCATTATTTGAAACTTTTGAATATTAAAGTACATAAATCAATAAATAAGTGAAATAAATATGAATTATATTGCAAAAGTATTTGGTCGTCTGAATTCACACGCATATGAACGTGAGTGACATCCCATTCTTAATCCATAGGGTGTAATATGATGTTATTAGACCCTTAACAGCTTCAACTCTTCTGGAAAGGTTTTCCATAAAGTTTAGGAGTGTTTTTTTAGGAATTTTTGACCATCCTTCCAGAAGCACATTTGTGAGGTCAGACACTGATGTTGGATGAGAAGGTCTGGCCCGCAGTCTCCGCTCATCCCAAAGGTGTTCTATCGGGTTGAAGTCAGGACTCTGTGCAGCTCTTCCTCACCCATCCATGTCTTCATGGTTCTTGATTTGTGCTCTGGTGTGCAGTAATTTTGGAACAGGAAGGGATCATCCCCAAACTGTTCCCACAAAGTTGGGAGCATGAAAGTGTCCAAAATGTCTTTGTATGCTGAAGCATTAAGCGTTCCTTTCACTAGTTCTTTTTTGTTACCATCCAAGTGCAGCTCTCCTGTCTGAATGACATGCCAGTGTCACTGCTGCAGATCCTAGTGGTGTGGATCAGTGAATCGATGCCTTGTTTACTCCTGGCATACAGCTTGATGTCACACATGTAGAGGAGGTAGCTGATGTTTGCTCCATTCTGTAGTTGGTATCCATAGCCAGTCGTGTTCATGATCTGGCTTCTGGGGATCCTTGGGGATCAGGACTGTCCAGCCTTCGGTCAGCCATTCTGCTCCTTGTGGCTGTTTCATCTTATAGCCAAGCATCTTAAGGATCACTGATGCTGTGGTATAGACCAGCTGTTTGGTTTCAGTGATGGTCGAAGTAGTGATTGTCCGTAGTACTGCTTTCACATCTTCTAGTAGACTTTCAGGATGAACTTCGCGAAGTCTTGGAAATCAGCCATGGATAGTCCAGGTTTCCAGCTTAGCCATGATCTTCTCCTTCAGGTCAGCTGCTCTGGCATTCAACGTACCAGTTGTTCTTGGGCTTGGTGCCCAATCTCGGAGTGTGGGGTGATGATATCTCCCCCCTGACCTGATGTCCTGGCTCCCCCCTTTGCGGTAACACTTGTGTTGTACCTCGTCAGTCTCGTCAGTCTTGCGATAACACTTGCTTCTAGCAGATGTTGGAACACTGAACTACTAGTTGTTTCAGTGTTAGTCTAGATGTTGGGTGTCAAAGAATCCATTGGTCCCAGATCCTCTTCATAAAACCCATTTCAGTGGGTTTTCACTGACAGAAAATAATAAAAAGGCCCACTTCGAAGAAAAAGTAAAGTGATTAACAGACTTTGAGTTGATAATACATTATCATTTAATGAACCCAGAGGTGGACAGTTGATCCCTTGAAATGTTGATATTTCCATTTCCAGTTAGAACTCAGATGCAGCTTAAAGCTTATCAATATTGAGTAATATGACTCCGGTAAAGGATTCTACCTGTGTTAATAGTTGCTGCAGAATACATTAAAACAAGAATGAATGTGGGAAAAATTGAGGTCCAGGGTCACCATGAGCCTTGAATCAAAGATGAAATCAGTGTGTTTGGCGAGCACAGCTGGATTCTCGCCAGCCGTGAGATTAATTCTCCCACAGCAGCAGCAGCAGCAGCATGACAAGAGATTGGCCACAATCACAGTTTTAATAGGGTTTGGTTGGTAGTTTTTGGATAAGGAACCAACTTAGTGAAAAGCACAGTTGTATTTTATTTGATCTAAACAGATACAGAAACTATGAGCTTGAGAGATATTCTGCTTTTTTAAACATTTTTATTCCAACAGATGTCAGTCTTACTCCTGTAGAGACATTTTCTTTCACTCCTGTGTCGGCCTGATGCTGTCAGTGTTTGATTCACAGCATATCTCACATCAGAAGCATCAGATAAATCATAAAGACAGCAGATTTTTCAGGGGAGGGGAAATTCCTGACATAAAATCTTTTTTTCAGAAAGAATAAAATCCAGAATTTTCAATCACGCACATATCTGCAAACTCTGCAGCATGAGAAACCATTGCTCATCCATCCCTCAGAATCAATTTATGGTCATTACATGTCAAACATATAATGAAATGATGTTCCAGAACACCCATCCAAGAAAGACAAATAAACAAACATAGTAGATAAGTGTTCTGCGGCCTTGCTGCCATCAGAGGCGCTGCCGTTTAAAAAGATGGAATCAAAGCAAACACAATGGGGTAGGTGAGAAAAAAAGCATCTCATATTTTGCCCTGTAATGGGGCACAATATGAGGTTAGAAAAAATTTTCATAGCGTAGTGTGGGCACACTGCATGGGAAAGCGCTAGGGTAGGGAGGGGGGGGTAGAGGAAGGGAGCTGGTGGAGGCGAGTGAATTCAGGGTTACTGTGGAGCTGACCCAGCTCTCCTTCAACTAAACACTCCTGATAAAGGTGGAATGTTCATCTGCAAGTGGTTGCAAGGAGTACAGATACTTCCAAGATTTAAACCATTTCGTCCGCGAGCATGACCGAACCTGCCCTACGAGGCACGAGACCCGCTTCCAGCTTCCGGTTCAGCTCCAGCAGATTCTGAGTCTGAGCGTGTAATGCTCTGCACATACTTTCATATTGACCAGGCAGTTTTGTCAAGGCCCAAACGGCTGCCTAGACTTTCCGAATTTCCCGATCAGGTACCAGTCAGGTACCCTCCAAGTCCAATCAGAAAGTATCCTGTTACCAATAAGCGAAAAATGTAAGCGTCTTCCACGTCTTCAATGGACAAACCTGCCAGGCACATTGTCCTCCAGTGTCCCCAGGAGTCATAGTTTTAATTTCCAGTTTGGAGATTTGCAAAGAGAGGCTGTTGAGCACAAGCCAAGAAGCAAAGCAGGGTACATAAGGAGAGGGTTGGGAGAGAGAAAGAAAAAGGCGTCCGTGTCCATCCGTGCATGCATCCATCCATCCATGCATGCATGCATCCATCCATCCATCCATGCATGCATGCATGCATCCATCCATCCATCCATCCATCCATCCATGCATCCATGCATGCATCCATCATCCTCCTTTGGATGGATGGATGGATGGATGCAGGAGGCACAAAATAACTGCAGCTCCATGTTTGCGTGTTTTTAAGTTTTTGTTGTAATTTAGAGTCTCTGTATGTTGTATTTTTGGAGTTGTTGATGTCCTTCTGAGGTCATTTTGTCGCTATCTGGTCATTTTGTGTGTCCTTGTGGGCGTTTTGCACACATTTTGTGACTTTCTGTGGTTGTTTTCTACGTCCTTGTGGTCATTTTGGATCTCTATGGTTTGTGTGTGTGTTTTTTTTGCAGTTTTACAGCACTTTATAATTTTTGTGTCTGTGAAGTGATTTTTGTGTTCTGCCCGTGACTGCTTTGTGTGTCATGTAGTCATTTTGTGAGTCTTTAGTCGCTGTTTGGTTGCCTGTTTTTTCATTGTCACGTGACTCTGAGGTAATTTTGTGGTATGTAGTTTATTTTTAGTGTATGTGGTCATTTGTGTACCTTTGTGGTAATTTTATATTCAAGAGGACACTTTGTGTGCTTTTACTGTTGTTTTGTGTCACTCTGTGGTAACATTTTGTCTCAGTGTTTTTCTTGTGTGTGTAATTCTGTATCTCTGTGGCTTGTGTGTCTGGTTTGCATGAGTTTGTAGTTGCTTCGCATTGCTTTTTTGTGCCTGTGTGACCATTTCTGTAGTTGTTCTGTGTAAGTGGTCGTGTTATGCATCTATAATCAATTTTTTTTAAAAATGTGGTTAGTGTGTCTGGTTGATTGTGTGTGTTCATCTTGTTTATGTCTCCATGATTTGTGTGCTTTCTCATTTCATCACTTGTGTTCATTATGTGTCTATGAGGTCATTTTTTTGGGTTGATTTGTGTGTCTGGTAATTTGTGTGCCTTAGTGGTTGTTTCAAATCACTCAGAAGTAAATCTGTGCCTAGGATGTTGTTTTGTCTGTCAATGTGGTCATATGTGTGTGTTTTTATGAGTTTTAATCCTGATTATTTGTGTGCCTTCGTGGTTGTTTCACTTTCACTTTGTGTGTCTTTCTGGCTATTTAGAGTGTCTTCTCAGTCATTTGTATGCTTTTTTCTGCATCACTTGAGGAAAGTTTTATTATCTTTCCATCTATATACAAATTCTGTAATGCAAATGTTGCTTTTGGACATAATTTAGTAAGATGCAAAATTACCTACCGCCGACTTTGTAACAGTATCGCTCTGTGGTTGGGGAAAAAAACACCAAACAGAGGCTTTCTACAACATTGCAGTAATGTTACAGAACAACATAAATACAATGCATATGTATTATTATGTTATTTGAAACATTAAGCAGACAGTACTAATACACTGCCACAACCAAATTCTTTGTCTTGTGGTTGTTTTGTAGATTGATTGGTTGTTTTATGGTTGTTTTACAGATTGTGTGATTATTTTGTAGGTTGGGTGTTTGCTTTGTGGCTGTTTTTTAGATTGTGTGGTTGTTTCAGTTGTTTTGTAGATTGCGTAGTTGTTTTGTAGGTTGAATGTTTTTTTTTTGTGGTTTTGTAGATTGCGTGGTTGTTTTGTAGGTTGCGTGGTTGTTTTTGTAGATTGATTGGTTGTTTTGTAGATTGTGTTATTTTGTAGGTTGAATGGTTGTTTTGTGGTGTTGTAGATTGTGTGGTGGTTGTGGTTGTTTTGTGGTTGTTTTTTAGATTGTGTGGTTGTTTCAGTTGCTTTGTAGATTGCGTGGTTGTTTTGTGGTTTTTTTTGTAGATTGTGTTGTTATTTTGTAGGTTGAATGGTTGTTTTGTAGTTGTTTTGTAGATTGAATGGTTGTTGTGGTTGTTTTGTATATTGAATGGTTGTTGTTGTTGTTTTGTTGGTTGAGTGGTTGTTTTGCAGGCCGAGTTGTTGTTTTCTATGTCTTTGTTGCGGTTTGACATTGCTTTATCATAATTTTTTTAATGTCTTTCTAGATGTATCACTTTCCAACATTACAGTAGGTGATCCCCGACACTTCAAAAAGAGTCCAGCTGTGCAGTCAGACCTGCGGACCTTCAGTAATTCACTGGTACTTCCCTGACGGTACAGAATGAGGTAATTGTCTGTTCTTCTCACTAAGCAGATCACTGAGCCTCGTTCAGCAGAGGACAGTTTGATGCAACCTAAATGAAGCAGGTTGTTTCAGCAGAAGTTGAAGCAGATATAAAAAATATCTTTCATCAGTAGCATGTACATCTAGTTTAGTGTGAAATATAGTCCTTTTCACCTTCCCTGCCTCTTTAATGATTTCTTTAAAAAGAACCAGACACATATCTGATATGGCAAGAAAAAAATATACTGTACCAAAAAAAAAAAAAAAAGAGAAAAAAATCCTGAAGTAAATATTTAAATCCAAGAGCAAGAGTTAGTGTAGGTCAAAGAAATCAAGCCCAGAAACAGTTCCATCTTTAACAGTACTCCTCTCCTTGTTGTTCTGGTACATTGTCCATTTCGACCTCATACGACGTTCCTGTGGACGGTTTGTGGCCGTTGATCGGCAGTTCTAGCGGTGTCTCTGCATCAGCTGGCACAGCAGTCAGGTACATGTCCCACATCTGCTCAGGCACGTCCATCTCCATCATGTTCTGCTTTATCATCAGGCTCTTCTCGATGTTCCGTCGTTTGTATTTAAACTCGATGATTGTCTTTGTGTACCGGTTCAGTGCCGTCACTGCAGAGCCCATGCAGGTGCCAAAAGAGCCCCATGCTAATCTGAGAAGAGAATTGAAACGAGCATTAGCCTACTTCTTGACACATACAAAGTATCCTTTAGCATCTGTGCCATGGTGTACCAGCAGTGAGTAAGCAATAAAATATTTGGTTATTTTTTTCTTTTGCCAACCGAGTACTTGTAAAATGTAACCACATTCACTTCCAACTCCTTGTTCATAGCTATATTCAGATCTGTGTCAGTCTCGATTGATGGCTGAGAGGACGGCCTTTACATTGTGGAAATAGTTGTGTTATTTTGTGCCATGTAGTGTTTACTGATGTCCCATCATAAAGTCTTGAACTGAGAGTTTTCACCATGACCATCTTTGTGTTTTAAAACCAGATGTGACGAGCATGAGGTGGATACGATAAGTTACTTTTAGAGTTATGTAACCCATCGCCGAACCTGCCAACACTCCAGTTTTTCCCGAGTTTCTTCCCTATTTTAAGACCACCTGCTTTGTTGTTTCTCTTGGGAAACTCATGCAGTGTTTGTGAGCCTCAGAATTTATTATGAATAACCAAAATACGTGCATCTGCACACTTTATACAGTATCAACCCATCTGTCAACAAAGATGACAGAAAACAACAAACAGCAAAATTAAACTAAACCTCCCTGATTTTCGGGCAGGTATGCAACGCTGAACATTGCAGAATTCTTCACATGTAGATGCTTAGTCTGAGCACCACTATAAAACCAGAAGTTTTGGTAGTTTGCTGGTCTTCAGCATTCAGGTGTGTGTTAACACAAGAAAGCTTCTTCTCTCTAAAAAAAAACATGGCAGCACAGCATAGGTTTGCAAATCCGCATATGTACAAGCCACAAGACTTTTCGAACAATTACTTTTGGACAGACGAGATCAAGTGGAGATGTTTGGCCGTAATGCACAGCACCATATTTGGAGAGACCCAAACACAGCATATCAGTACAAACACCTCAGACCATCTGTCACCATGTGGTGGATGGGTAATGATTTGAGTTTATTTTGCAGCCATAGTACCTGAACACACCACAGTCATTGAGTGGACCATGAACTCCTCTGTATACCAAGTTTTCTAGAATTAAATGTGAGGCCATCTGTGCGACAGCTAAGCTTAGACCAAATTGGGTCAACAGGACAATGATCCCAAGCACAGCAGCAAATGTACAACAGAATGACTGAAAAAGAATAGCATCAAGGTGTTGCGATGGACCAAGTCAAAGTCCAGACCTCAAGCTGACTCAAATGCCATGGTGGGATCTTAAGAGAGCTGTGCATAAATGAATGCCCACATACCGAGGTAACGCTGTAAAGAAGACTGGGCCAGAGGAGTTTTTATTATATCCTAAAACACGGAATTGAAAAGGGGTTTATTTTCTGTTCCACAAGAGGGGAAGTAACATTAGCTGCATTAACTCCATGTGGTGTTTACATGAAATGTATATCAGTCTTCCTGTTGTTGTTGAGACACTGCTATGAGAAAGAAAAGTAACCCAACACATCCTCAGGTACCAGGTTTGAACCAGCATTGGTGCTGAAATGTGGAGCTTGATACTGAATGTTGGAGAACGTCTCACCTCAGAAGTGTGAGTGTTGGAACCAAACTTGTGGAAAGAGTGTGGCAGAACCTGGCCGTGGACAGTAAACCACTGGCAGCATTAGAACTGTAACCGTCTGAACCCAGTCTAAGCCAAAAGAATGCAACCTAGCTGACTGATTGAGCATCTGCATAAAACCAGCTGTGGATGAGTGTAGTACTCGCTCATATCAGCAGCAGCTGAAGAGTCTAGAGCTGCAGAGATACTCAATACAATTACGATACGATTTTTTAGAAAGCGGAAGCAATCATTTTGCTAGCGACTGCTTGATCCAGTGACTAAAAATGTCAAAACAACCACAGATGAAGACACTGAAATGTTAAAAGCGCTTACATGTAAGACCAGCTGTAGTCCCACGTTTTGGGCCTCCAGTCTTCCGGCCCGGTGGCAACGGCCAGCTGGAATATGGTGGTAAACATCATGTGGGCCACCATCCCACAAAGGCCTGAGAAGGCAAAAAGATAAAAAGACACCAAGTAAACAAGTGATTGTTCATTTAAACCATACAGTCTCATAAACACAAAATTGACTCATTAAAAATCCATAGGATTGGGCGCCAGTTTGTAAATTGCCCATAGGTGTTGTAGCAGAAGGGACTAATTGTTCGACTGCTATTATTAGGAGGCTATTGCATAAAAGGTGGCGTTCACCTGTGTATTGCAATCTTGCTTCCGGTGACGCGCACACTTCTGGGTCCTCATTCATACATTCTCGCAGCTGTAGCAGAGTACGCTGGTGGTAACCCTGCTAGTAGCCCTCTGACCCTACGCTTAGGGTAGTAGCTGGGGAAGCCCTGTGCCGACCACTTTGGTTCTCGCAGGCATTGGTTGACTGGTATTTGGGCCAGGGTCCGCGACGTATTGCTTAGTAGATAGTTTATTTTGCATTTTTCAATGTTAACCTTGTCACTTGAAAGAATAGTTGATGCTGAACTAAAAAAAGAAAAAGCTGTTTGTCCTCCCATAGCTAGGATTATGCTCTTGAATGGGGAGGGGTAAGAAAACAGAACTCAGTTGAATGCAATCTACTGACATCTAGTGGTGAGATTTTCCACACTCTACCTTTTTTTTAGTCTATATAAATCTTTATGCTGTATAACTTAATAACCAAATGGGTTTTCTCCACTGTTAGGTGTTATATTATAAACTCCAGATTTGGATGCATCCTCATTTGTCAGTGGAAAACCGCTGATACATTATTATTATTACTGTACTGACCACTGAAGCCTGAAACATCACTTTACAATGTATACGTGACATTCTGAGTGACTATGGGTGAGGTGAACTGGCCTGCCTGATCCGGGCTCTCCCTCATCCAGCAGTCTGCCTCTTCACAGCTGCTTTTCTTGGGATTAACTCGTAACAGTGGGGAGGGGGAATGGGCGTCAGGGGATGGGGGGAGTTGAGAGGGCGGGAGGGAGTCTCTCCCAAAACCACAGCCCCTCGGCTCCAATCCGATTAGTCCACAAACCAGCAAATCCTCCAAGGCAGCAAGTGGACGCAGAGCAGTTAGCTGCTGCGAGTGTTTGCTCACTGTCAGCCTCACCTCGTTCAGCCACCGTGACCTGCTTGCTGCTTTTATTTACTGCTACACGAGCTTCACCTATAATACCTCTCCATGTTTACTGTGGATTTTAAAGGCTCTTTAGTTCAAGCCTCCTCCTATTTAGCATCTAAAGATTTAATCAAGGGTTTGGGATAAAGATGTTTTAAGCAGTCAGCAACTATAACTCCTCTTATGAGCGACCGTATTAAAACTGCTGGCATTAATAAACACATCCTACCTGCATCCAGTTAATACAAAACCATACAAAAAGTAATAAAAAGCTAAATGTTTAAGAGTAAATTAAAAGAAAAGAGGCACAAATACATTAGACAGGCTTACGTTTGGAACGGGAATGTTTTTATAAGCTGCACTGGAGCTCATTTTACAGTGTTACCTGACAGGGCAGTGCACATGGCAGCGAAGGCACTGAGCTTCAGCTTGTTCATGACACTAAAGCAGGGGCACTGCTCCAGAATCATCAGAGCCCCACCCGTGGAGAGCAGGGTGAGGTACAGGGTCTCCGCCACTATACACAGCCACAGCACTCCTGGGAATACAGGAAAAAAAAAAAACAAGAGGAAGGGAGGGAGGGAGGATGCATAATCCCACTTGTCTAAAGGCACACATGCATGCATGTACAAGAGGTCTGGTCATTTTATGTCTGGAGATCTGAATCAGATTGTCTAGACTGCATGGATTTATAAAATCAGGACAGCAGCTGCTAATTCTAGCTGTTCCTTACATGCAAGACTTGCAAAGGTAAGATTTCCCGATGTGAGTGCAGTTTGAAGCCTCTGATTATTAAAGTGTTTGCCAACCCTGTTATTGTAACTGCATTATTAGAAATATTAGAACTACACTACATCATATTTAGACACTGACATCACACATAAATGGAAGACTGTGTCTTGGTTTAGAGACACACCATGTTTGAAATTTGTTGAAAACTGTAATGTTTTGTATCCAAAAGTTGGTCCAAACATTAGTTGTGAAGCTTGAGTGCTTTTTTTGCCCAACTTCCACCCTGAACCTCCTCCACAGCTCAGGTGGAGGTCTGAGCTGTGGGTTAAACTGGTAGAAGGGAAAAATACATCAAATATGTTTGAGACTGTTTAGTGACTATAAAAGATGGACACAATCCCCGGGTCTAAAGATTTCCCTTTTTAGCTCATTAGCTTCATTTCTCGGCAGATGGTTGCCCCTCCCTGAGCCGGGTTCTGCTGGAGGTTTCTTCCTGTTAAAAGGGAGTTTTTCCTTCCCACTGTCTCCAAGTGCTTGCTCATAGGGGGTCATTTTGACTGTTGGGTTTTCTCTGTAATTATTGTTGAGTCTTTACCTACGATACAAAGCTCTGTGAGGCGACTGTTGTGATTTGGTGCTCTATAAATAAAATTGAATTATTGAGATGACACTAAAAAGTGAGCTATGGGGGGTTCCTGAACCTGCATTGTTTTCTAATGACCAGCAGGTGGCGACTTTCCTGATTGCTAAAAGTCCACCTGTTTACTGATTGTAGGCTATGAGAAAATTACCTTAATTCTCACTTATTTAATACTTTAGTAAACACTTTACTTTTAATTAATTTATGGTCTAAATTTCTAGTTTCAAGTCTTACAAAAATCATGATGATTTTGTAAATTACTGTCCCGTTAAGTACCAAATACTAATTAAAGAAGAGCATGCATAAAGATACATACCTCGTGTTTGACAAGTTGCTACCCTGTAACCATTCAGCAGCCATGATTTCTCATTCAGATGTTTTGAAGCGCTAATGATGACTTAAGGACTTAATGAACTCATGGTTGACATTATGGTGGCCATGTCCATCTTTTATATACAGTGGATGTTTTCCTCGCGCAAACGTGAGTTAAATATCTCAGTGTCCTTTCTGATTATGTTTTCAGCAGCCTCAATCTCTCTTCCATGAAAACTCAAAGAAAACAAAAGACGGTTAAAAAATGTCACAATTTCACCAACCTCTCTCATTTTCAGGCGCGATCTCTGAGAAGTCTCGACAGTCAAACCCTGAAAATCAAGAAAATCAAATCTAAGTTTCCCAGTTGAAAAGACTTCAATCTGGTACAAATCACGGAAAACATCTGAGTTTCCTATTATTATTTACATTTTTTTTATTGTTTAAAAGCCTGTCATGTCTGGCAGTTTTTGCAGAATTGTGATCTGAATGCACTGTTGTGCCAAACATATTTTTTCTTCCAAGATGAGCTCTATAGATTCTCTATAGGCTTCTCTTGCTAGTGCTTGTCTTTGCTTTTTTTTTTTAAAATTAATTA
>VUQJ01045827.1:5842-16957 GCA_015108635.1 Andinoacara biseriatus
TATCACGACATTTGAGGATGATTTAACGGAAAAGGAAAACAAAATTAAATATTCTCGCCTCATTGGTGAAGGGTTTTAATACTTCTCACTCTGCTGTTGACAACTTTGAATGATCACCTTCATGCATTTGGTTTATGGCAAAGATGTATTAATTCACTGCAAGCTTTCAGGAAATTTACCGATCAGGTTTAAACTTAGAGAATCAGAGAATTTCTCATGTTTGTTACTGTGTATTTGACTTTAGTTTGCTCTTCAAAACAGTAATCTCCCTTTAGTATACCTTTATGTTCAAATATAATCAAATATGAACAGCAATCATCCCTGGGACATTTTCCAGTGGCTGCTGAAGTAGCATTTTTCATCCCTAACTTTACTTGGCAAGGCAGAGATGATCAACTAAAATTTGTCAGCAGCACTGACCACATCTTCTGGGATGTCAGTGGCCAAAAGTCATGCCAGACAAGCACAATTAGAGCCCACTATCCCTGCCTCTGCACCTATATGTGTGCTTGGGCTTTAACTATTTTATTCTGTTTAACAGGAAACTATAAGGGTTAGTGCAGCCTGGTCAAAGGCTCCATCAGCAATCAAATTCTTGCTATTTCTGGGATGACCATTGTGGCCTGAATCCATCCAATCCATCTTTTTTTCATTATACATTCTCTCTCTCTCTCTCTGCTTACAAATCTGCCACCCGTGCAGAAGTTAAACCTGTGCTTTTCCAACTTTGTCATTTTAGCGATTCTCACCCAGTATTCCACAGGGTAACTAAAGTGAGGGAAAACTAGGTCACTGCCACTGTTCTTGGCCTCCTCTATCCTGCAGGACCTACAGTGATAAGGGAGAAGGTAAAAAACACTCAAGTGTGACACTAAATACTGTAGGTTTGTAGTGCGCCAGAAAGGGGAATTGAGACAGATACTCACTGGGGTATGAAAAATCACACACTTCAAAAATGGTAGCTGTGTATACATGCCATACTTTTAATATGTGCAGAAAAGTAAAGTTCAGTAAATAAAATGCCTTTGTACATTTTATCATAGCTCCCATTAGTGAGGCTCTTTTGGTTGACATGCCTCTGCAACGTCACAAGGCAGACTGGATGGTGGTTCCCATCTTCAAGAAGGGGGATCGGAGGCTGTGGTCCAACTATAGGAGGATCACAACCTTGAGCCTCCCTGGGAAGATCTATGCCAATGTGCTGGAAATGAGAGTTCATCTGTAAGTCGAAGCTAAGATTCAGGAGGAACAATGTGTTTTCGTCCTGCCTGCTGCAAAAGGAAACAACAACATTAAAACAAATAAAGACTCACAAGAAAGAAAACCCCAAACAGGAAATGAGAGTAACCAAGACACCAGAAACAAGTATAAACAGACAGAGGGAAAGAGGGGAAGTACTGGGAAGCAGCTGAGATACTGGGAAAGTGGTCTTACACCATAGAAAGAAAAAAAAAAAAACAGGAGCTAAAACTATAAAAGCACAGAAACTATAGCAATCTGAGATAATGTCCTGTCTTCCCACAGCAGCGGCAGTAGCAGACAATCGCTTTTAAATAGAGAAATGAAGGATTCATCATTTCTTGTGTTTCATAGATATAAATATATGTATTTTCCTCAAGCCCATAATGCAAAGGTAAACAGGCTGGGAGCAGCTTGTGGGCATTAATCATCAACACTCACACAACAATGTGTTAGTGAAAAACCCTAACCTTTTCTCTTTGGTTAGTACTGAACAACTTTCACATAATTAGATACTTTCTGGGAGAAAAAAGAAGAATCCTCCAGATTTTAGATTTACAAGTATAATCTCTCAGCAGTAGCTAAATATTAGAATATTATCCAACTGCA
The DNA here is from genome assembly GCA_015108635.1 of Andinoacara biseriatus. Classification (NCBI taxonomy): domain Eukaryota; kingdom Metazoa; phylum Chordata; class Actinopteri; order Cichliformes; family Cichlidae; genus Andinoacara; species Andinoacara biseriatus. Next base: position 7,691 of record VUQJ01045827.1, read on the forward strand.
GCCTTTTTCATTAGGTTACAGCAGCAGGGTAGTGATTGTGTAGTGATTAGAGTTGTCTGGTTGTCTGGATCAGGCTTTAAGCCTTCATCACAGCAAATACCCCCCCCGACCTTCAGTTCCTATTAGCTGTTCCTAACCTCTGACCTCTCTGCAGAGTGACTAACAATGACATTTTCCTCAAAATGAAAAAAAAAACAACCAAATCCTATTAAGTAATTAACATTTAGTGGTTATAAAAATAGAAATAAACAAGTGTAAATTGCCATCAGTGAGAAAAAACATGGTCATATTTCTAGCAACATACAAGATCTTATTTTTTTATTGTAGTTTGTAGTTATGTACATGCATAAAAAATTATTTTGTGAAAATAAAAGAAAAAATGGAGAAGATAAAATTAAATAGTTGGAAATATCTGATGCTACAACCATCTCAATCTATTTCTCAGTATTTCTCAGTCTCTGCCGGCTGCAGCCTCAGATTTCTTTCCTTGGCTGACATGTGCGTAACCCAAAGTGATCTTCCACTTCTCTTGAAGCTCCATCTGCCTGAAGGATGTGTTGTGAATGCTGAGATTCTTTTCTGCTCGCAACATTTATAAGGAGAGGTTATTTGAGTTACCATAGCTTTTCTCTAAGCTCCAGCCAGCCTTGCCATTCTCCTCTGACCTCTGTCATCAACAAAGTGTTTCTTTTTTCCACAGAACTGCCTTTTTTTGGTTTTTCAAACTGTTCTGAGTAAACCTTACACACTTTTGTCCATAAAAATCAAAGGAAAGTCTCACAAATTCTCAATCCACTCAGTTTGGCATCAACATTAATGTCACGGTAAGTCATTGAGATCATGTTTTTTTTTCCTCAAGTTGATGTTTAATCCAAATAAATTTATTTTGGTTCCATCTGACCAATGAATGCAAGTGTTCAGCAGGATTCTTTCCCCTTTTGTGAGCAAATCGTCTTCTTCTTGCACACCATCCATATAGAGGCTGACTTCATGCAACGCTCTTTACACTGTCTGCGAGTCACTGGAAGACCAGCTTCCACAGATAATTCTTGCGTCGAGTCATAATCCGCTACTTGTTTGTTTTCAGTGCCAGGTTGTGTAAATAGTTAATTATGTGTTTCTGTGTGTCCTGCGGCAACTTTGTTTCAGTTTATGTTCAGTATTCTACAGCACTCTCACGCTCATGTTAGCAAATGAGAAAAATAGAAATTTATTGAATATAACTGTGTTTGTATAACCCTGCATAACCCTGTCCAGCACCCAGAACCCTATTTGGGTAGTGCCTCAGGGAGAGAGTGCAGCGAAAATCATAATTTATAAATCAGTCCCATAAAAAATTGTGTCATGTGATTTCAACGTGCCTTATCGCAGGGCCAGGCCTATTGCCACCCAAAGCATTCTATATGAAACATCCTGAATACTAAAAGCATTCTTAGTCTGTGGTGTCAAAGAGGCAGAAAAACTGTGACGAATCTTTGGAATTACATCCCTGGAGTCCACCTACAAGTTTGTGGAAACTTCTAATGGATCTATCCATTCCCAGCATGCACACCTGCTCGTGCATGTGTGAGACAGATTCAGAAAGTTAGAGAACAAATTAAAGTCTTTCTGTGGCTTTTCAATCACAGTTGAACATGCCTCTTTTTTCTGCCTCTAATTCCTATTCTGGAGGCTTTGCTGACAAATTCTGTGTTCACTGGCATTAAGAGCCAAAGCTTAAACTACCATAAAACACAGAGAATGGGAAATTCTGCAGTTTGTGAAGTGAATTCATAAAGCTCTCAACCTACTGCATTACAAGCAATGTGGTGTACTTGAAACTGCCTGATATCAGAGAGAATTGTCAATTTGTCACATAATGTTTCCATTAAAAAAAAAAAAAAATCAATTGGGTAGAAAAAACTGATTCAAAGGTCTTTGGAGCAGAAAGAAACATGTTACAAAAATGTTTCTGTCTTTAGCCCTAATTTCTCTAATTTTTTTTTGTCATAGCTCCCCTTTTTAAAATACACCAGAGCTTGAAGTTATATAAAGCAATAATTGCTACTTCATGTGACAGCAGTTGTTTTGCCCCAGTTACACAGGCCTAAAGACCAATCAGTGTCCCCCAGGAAACCACTGGTCATTAGGGAAGAATTTGTATTCTCCAACCGTTTGGCGAGTGGTTGCTGGAGAGTGCTGGGAGACACAAAGAGATTGGTCACGAAGACAAACAGTGCTGCACTCAAATGCATAATGCTAAAATTGAAGCTTCAAAATCAGATGTCCACAAACCAACAGCTGACAAAAAAGGTGGCCATCTTTTGTACACAGCTTGGACATAAAAAAAATTGTTGAAGACTATGGTGAAAGTAATTTATGTAGTCATTACTTCTACACTGCAAATTTAAAAATGAAGTACTGTATCCATGAAGCAGATACACAAGATTGCTAATCAGAACCTCTATATTTTTTCATACAATGCACAAAAAGCTTTTCTCACTAAAAACAAAGGGAAGATGCTTTTGAAAATCATATCGTATTTAACTTCATACAAACTGCAGTTAAGGGAAACATCTAAATTGTTTTGTTTCATTGGTGATAAAGTGCCAAGATTCCTGGGAAACTTGACATAGTTCTTCTTTAGACTGTCTCAGTGGCTTCAGTGGCCTCTTCATGTAGCTCCAGACTGGTTTTGTGGGGACAGTTCCATTGGTTGCTGACTCTTGCTGTATAGATGTTTATGGTCACTGAATCACTGTCATGCTGCAGACTGAATTTGGACCCATTCAAAAGCTTCTCTGTTGGACAGCGGATCATTTCAAAATCCAAAGCATCTAAAACTTTTGCACCATGCAGCATATTTCCAAATACAGACTGCATGTTTTATAATGCAGCAAAGAGGTGAGAAGGGCAACTAAAGCATGCCGAGTGTCTTGAATCTAAACAGTAGGTTTAATCGTTTCCGTTTTAAAGGCTAGACAGCAAAATATCTCCCTTAGGCAAATGCAGACCCTCATGATATCTCCCTGAACTTGCTTTGCTGCTGCAGGGTGAAACAAATGCAAACATTTCATCACATACTGAATATTTATCAGTCAGAATAGAATCAATTTATAGTCCTAAAGCATCTCCCAAGTGGACTTTAGAAACTAGCAAGCAAACATTTATCCAACAGGAAACTAGAATTAATTCCTTTCACAGTATGTAGACAATCCTATAGTGTAAAGTGCACTGTGCCACATGTTGTTTCTTTCAATTTCCTTCTGTTTACAAACTGCTGTGTGTAAATAGCACTGAAAAAATATTTCCCTACAGCAAGGGCAAAATGTTGAAGTCAAATCTACCAATTATAATTCAAGACAAAAACGATCTCTGCGCACAACCCGTTTGTTAGGGAGAGAGATATAGAGAGGAAAGGGCAGGGGGGGGGGCTATCCATATCATAAATGGTCTCACATTTTTATTTCATGAAATAGACTCTGGTCCTGAAGGCACTCCCCAGTGTGTTTAACCGCAGTGCATGAATCTGCCAAGACTGGAGCAGTCTGCACTATGCTGTGCAAAGCAGGGCCCAGAAGACACATAACAATGAGATATGTGATACACAAAATTCACAAGGTGAGAGAAATTATCACTAAATGCATTAATAACAACTAAAGCAGGTGCACTGATGGACAGAGAAATCAGTCGTGCCAATCAAAAAAAAAAATCACCAGAAGGGTTCCATTATGTGAGATTGAAAGCTGGTGATGAAGACAGGTTTTGTTTGAAAGTGATTGACAAACGTGTTTCACCTGATGCTGATCAGCTGGAGGTATGTGACTACAGTTCTCTGTCACCATCATGCCTCATTGGTTACTAACTCTGAAACTCCCTGACTAAATGAATTTTAGATTTGTTTTATCACCAAACTGCAAATTATATGAGGCCCCACAATCATCTGTCTCACTCAGCGTAAATGTGGATTTTTGACTTTGTTACTGTGTTTTTGCCTGTAGCTTGTGTGCTACATTAGCAGGCTGTACATTACCTAGTACTGCACTACACAATGTCATTGCAGCATCTGTGTGTGCCCTCAAGACAGACTCTACAAAATTAAGAATTTTTTCTCCAAATTTTCTCCAAATGTTTGAATAACTTACGGAAAAAAAATGCAAAGTATAACCAGTGATGGAAAAAAGAAACAAACAAACAAAAAGAACATTTGTGTTCGTTCAATCATTTCTTCGTTGTAACAATGCCTTCTGGCAATAAATCTTATACTATTGGAAAGCCTGTTTACTGTTGCTTTTTTGCAACTTAACAATTTATTTATTTAACAAACAGGGGGCTCATTAGCATGTGGAAGAACAATACACAGTCACAACAGTCTGGCATCTCTTCCTCATGCTGATCACCAGCTTGGTCACACACTGCTGTGGAATGGCATCCCATTCTTCAACCAGCATTTGTTGAAAGTCAGTCTGTGTGGTTGCGTCTGGCATGAACAGCACGCCCAAACTGATCCCACACGTTTTCAATGGGGTTGAGGTCAGGACTGCAGGCAGGCCATTCCATTCCAGACAAAAACTGGTTCATCCCAAGGACAAAACTCTAAAACACAAGCTAAGAAACATAGTGTGTGCTGTGCACTGGTGTGAGGAGTGCTTGGACCTCTAAATTGGAAAACCCAAACAGCCACTCCACAAATGCATAGCACAACATGGAAAAGCCACCTCAAAAGGACAAGACTCAGCTGTACAGCTGCACCTAAAGAATAAACGTCCGGCTTTCGAGGATGCCAATGTTCACATCACATTTTGGACCGGGAAGGCAGATGGTTTGAACAGGGAGCAAAAGAAGTCATGTGTGTCCATTGTGAACAACTATCATTGAGCAGAGGTGGTGGTTTACAACATCAGCTATCAGCCTGGGCCTTTCTGTGTGGAGTTTGTATGTTCTCCCCGTGCCCGCCTCGGTTTTCTCCAAGTACTCCGGTTTCCTCTCACAGTCCAAACACATGCAGTTAGTGGGGTTAGGTTCATTGGTGGTTCTAAATTGCCCATAGGTGTGAATAGTTGTCTGCCTCTTTGTGTTAGCCCTACAACAGAATAGCAACCTGTCCCGGGTGTATCCTGCCTCTCGCCCTATGACAGCTGACTCCAGCACCCTTGTGACCCTGAAAAGGAAAAGCAGAAGAAAATGGATGGATGGATGCCTGCATCCAATTAGAATACACAGAAGCAAAATGTTCTTAATTACTTTAAATGTTGTTTAATGTGGTATATATTAAAAAGTATCAAACATTTATAATGGGGGATAAGGTAATAAAAGAATATCTCACCATGCAAATTCGCCTATGTAATTTCAGTCGATTAAGCATGATGTTAGTGCTCGTGTGTGGGTAGGTGCAAGGCTGTGAATTAAACGTTCTATAAATGAGATTTTGAACTTTAATAAAGCAGCAAAAACCATTTCCTATTTAAAGAGATTTAGTATGAGAATAATAGCACTAATCTGAGCTCACAACTTTTGAAGCAGTCTGCCATCTCACATTATTATCAAAGATGAAGTGAGAACAATAGAAAACAATGTTCCCACAACTATGTTTGTTTTTCAAGGAATTTTGAGAAATAACAAATTTACTGATTCAACTTTTGTAACATCTTACCCATAAAACAATCTTCTAAACGGCCACATACTAAAAGGCAGTACGTCAACCAGGCTATTATTTGTCATTGGCTGCCAGTGCCACACACTAATCACCATAATCCCACCACAGCAGCCTTGGCAGCTCCATCCAGGCTACTGAGAAGATGCTCATCTTTGAAGAGCTGGACTCCAATCAGAAAAGGAGATGGGGATGAGACATCAATTCACACCCTGTCGGGCTGCTATCCAACATGTCTTGGACTGAGACAGTGTGAGGCACTCTGGTGGAAACACAGAGACTGAGAGATGCTGTAATGGGGGAAGCAGCTGTAGTAGTAGATTGCCTTATGGGAGAAAGGCCCATTGATACAGAAAGATGGTTAGTTGGGAACTGCAGTGACTGCTCCATGAATAGATTTGGGAGTGTGTGGTGGTTTTGTGTGGGATTGTGTTATTGTGATATGATCGATGCTTTGCACACCCACTGGCATTCATTTATGCAAAGCTCTCTCATGGTCCTGCCGGAGCATTTCAATCTGATTGAGGTCTGGGCTTTGACTGGGCCACTGCAACACCTTGATTCTTTGCTTTGTCTGCCATTCTGTTGTAGACTTGCTGCTGTGCTTGGGATCATTGTCTTGTTGTGTGATCCAAGTTAGGTCACTGGCCAGATGGCTAGTAATTTGATTCCAGATTACTTTGGTATACAGGGGAGCTCATGGTCAACACAGTGACTGCAAGGTGCCCCGGGCCTGTGGCTGCAAAATAAACCCAAAACCACACCCCTCCACCACTGTACTTGACAGATTGTATGAACTGTTTGTATAGACGTGCTGTTGGAATTTAAACCAAATGCAGTACTGTGCATTATGGGCAAACATCTCCACTTTTTTTAATCTGTTCAAAGAGCATTGTGGTTTGCTCAGATGCAACTTTGGAAACCAAAGTTGTGCTACCATGTTCTTTTTGGAGACAAGAGGCTTTCTCATCCAAGCAAGCCTTTCTTGTTCAGTCTTTTTCTAACTGTACTGCCATGACTATTTAACCCTTTAACACGAGCCATCGCCACTGATACACCAGTGTTAACATGCTAACTGAGGCCTTTGGAGTGTTGAGCATTACGCAGTCTAACCTTGGGGTGAATTTGATGGGACTTAAACTCCTGGAAAGATTGTGACATTGTGTTAACACTAGGGATGGGACTCGAGAACCGGTCCCAGTCAATCAATTCAATGGAATCGTTAGTCTGCTTGCTTAACAATTCCGCTTATCGATCCCACTGACGTGAGGACGCATTTGCGATTACGTCACACACGCGCCTTATTTAGTTCAGAATATTTCCAACAGCGTCGAGGCAGCGTCAAGATAAAAAGCATTACAAAATTATGTTCACAGTGTTTTTACAGCAGCAGCTGTTTTACATGCAGTCTGTGCGCGCTCCAAGCGCAAAAACGGCGGAGCCGTCACCGAGCCGGTGAGCTCGCGAAAAAGCAGCAGCGCTTTTTCCTGTAACCACCGTTAAAAGCTTTAGTGGGAAACAGCTCGAGGTCCTTCATCAACCACCTGATCAGTAAGTGAAGAAAAGAGAACTTTGTAGCTGCTCCATCTACCGCTGTTTGTTTCACACAGAAAAAATAATGCAGTAAGGAAGTTAAGATATGCAGATGAATTGTTAATACGAAAACAAGTATCTCTAATCAGATCGATTAATTAATGGAATAATTAATAGATGCAACCCCATTTTGCTGTACTGCTTGCACTATACTGTATGAATAATCTCCATCTCCTGTAACATTTAGTTGGTGAGGACTGCCAGAGTCTGGCTGGCTCAGAGGCTGCTGCTCACACACCTTGCATTTGTATTTTTTGTTAAAATGTTAAAATATTCATAGAGTTCATTTTCAAAGAGGAATCCTTTTTTATATACCAGTTTAAATTTTGTTATACTTTACATTAAAAAGAGTTAATGCAAGCCAACCCATTTTTGGTATATTTTATTCACTAACCCAGTGAGAATCGATAAGAGAATTGATAAGGAATCGAATCGATAGTGATATCAATAATGGAGTCAGAATCGCTAAATTCTTATCGTTTCTCATCCCTAGTTAACACACACCTAAATGCACCAGATCAGCAAACTGTCAAAACTTCTGCTTTCATTCATTTGGTAAGATCAGCATAAAATACCAAGAAGTAAAAAGTGTGGTAAAATAGCTTGTAGAAACTGCTTAGAAGGCATGCATCCATTAATTAATCAATATTTGGTACCAAACCTTCTTCCTGAAGAGCAAACATCAGTGCAAATCCATGGTAACAGCCTGTAAGTGTGGCGTGAATAGATTTTGTATCAACTGTTTAGGTGTGTACTGGAAGAGCAGATCAGAAGCAATATTAATGGAAACAAAAATATTGATGGTTTACAATAAATACTGTAAATCATCCAGTGATTTTTCACAAGTTGGGCTGTTTCAGACGGTTGCAGAAAAATATAATTTTTGACTGAACAAGTAGTCTGCTATGAAAAGACTTCACCAAAGGACACTCTTCTAGAATAGAACCAATTAATCAAATAATAGCTCCGTTTCTTTTAAATTTCTCCCAGTCTTTATCTGTAGTAAAACAAAATCAGTATGCCTTTCCGTGCTTTTGAGCTCCCCTCTTCTGCTTTTTTCTTTTTTGGAAATTAAAAACAGACGGAAATGGGGCATCTTACCTTCCATCTAAGGTGCCTTCTGGTTCAACATCATTTTGATGTCCGGAAGAAGAAGAGTGACCACTGATAATGTTCTGAATTAAAGGCTGTTGACAATTGTGCAAACTCATTTTGCTGTACCCCCCATGAAATCACTTGGTATAGTCGTGTATTATAGTCCAAAAGCATTTATGTTGTTTTCCTCAATAGTTAAAAGGTATGAGTTGTCAACCGTTTATTCATGAAAAATTCACTCAAACTTTACTTCTGACACAAAGAGATTTCTCTCTTTAAAAATGTGCTTTTGTGTGTTCCATATGACTATTTGTACTCCTCTTCATTTTTCTTTTGTCAATTGGCCCAGTTAAATAGAACTGAAGAGAATTTTCAAGTCTTTCTGGTTTTCCAACTTATAGCCTGCAGCCTGCTTTAGAGGACATCCTTGATAGAATAAAGAGAATTCTAGAGTAGACGTGAGAGTGACTTGTTTACACTCAAGCCCCACTAGTTATCCCTGAGACTGCTGACTTCATTATCTATCAACTCCTTCAGGAGATAATGAAATAATGTGTGAATCATGATGTGTGTGTGTGTGTATGTATGTGTTTGTGAGAGAGAGCGATTGAGAGAGAGAAAGAGAGAGCGAACACAAGCTTTGACTTCTCCAAATTTTTAACATGATGACAGCACGATTGCTCATGTGCCCTTATAGTCTCACATTTTTTGCCAGGCCCCCGTTTGTCCCATTTATTTTAAAATACACAAGCAGCTTCTTTTCTTGTGGCTAGGCTCAGTTTGCATTAAGCTACACACTGGTATCCAGAGATCTTCAAAGTGTGATCATTTCTGTCTTCACTAAGTATACTAAGAGACAGACAATATCATCAGCCTCTAAAAAATAATGGCCTAAGTCAATTTTTTTAGTACACTTTTTTTTTTTTTTTTCTTAAATCATCTTTTTT
>VUQJ01045828.1:5133-18819 GCA_015108635.1 Andinoacara biseriatus
TACTGTCAGGCTGTCCTAAAAGCTCCCTGAAAAGCCTTCAGCTGATCCAAAATGCTGCAGCTAGAGTCCTGACAGGGACTAGAAAGAGAGAGCAGATTTCTCCCATATTGGCTTCACTTCAGTAGCTCCCTGTTAAATTCAAACCTGAATTTAAGACCATTGTCCTCACAAAATCTTGAATAATGAGGCCCTGTCATATCTTAAAGACCTCAGAGTACAATATTAGCCTAACGGAGCACTTCACTCGCAGGCTGCTGGCTCACTTGTGGCTCCTAGAGTTTTCAAAAGTAGAATGGGAGGCAGAGCCTTCAGCTATCAGGCATCTCTGCTATGAAACCAGCTCCCAGTTTGGATTTAGGAGACAGACACCCTCTGTATCTTTAAGATTAGGTTTAAATCCTTTTTGATCAGGCTTATAGTTGGGGCTGGATCAGGTGAGCCATCCCTTAGTTATACTGTGGTAGCCTTGGGCTGCTGGAAGGCTTCCCACGACGCACGGAGCATTTCTTCTTCTCTCAGCTCTTTTCACCCCTTGTGCATTTATACTCCATTTAATCACTAGTAATTAAACTCCGACTCTTTCATCCCATCTCTCTCTGCTCTCGTCTCTTTCCCCTCACCCCCAACCGGTCACAGCAGATGGCTGCCCCTCCATGAGCCGTATTTCTTCCTGTTAAAGAGGAGTTCTTCCTTCCCACTGTTGCCAAATGCTTGTTCATAAGGGGCTGTGTGCTTGTTGGGGTTTCTTTCCAATACTGTAGGATCTTTACCTTACAATATAAAGCACCTTGAGGCAACAGTTGAGCACTATATAAATAAGACTGAACTAAATTGAATTCTTCCCTTTGAAAAAGAACCAGTAACGGTGAAATCGGCTGTCGTTCTTTGTTTTGTTCAAGCCATCTTCAAAACCAATCTGTATTCCACCTCCTCACTTTTTAATTTTACAAGTTTCACTTTATCAATGTGGATTATTAAATGAGGAAACGAAATGATGAAAAAAATGAAATCTACAACACAAGGAAGATTCTTAAGTGTCAGTAAATCCTAGGTAACAGAGTGAAGTGTATAGTGTCGCTATAATTACCTGCAGTTTAATATACTGAGGTTTTTTAACAATGCTGTGATCTGTCCTGACTTACAGCACCAGCCAATCACACAAATATTTTACTTGGCTTTGGGAGAGAAACGTTCTCAAGATGCAGTATCAGATAAAAGCTGAAGAAATGTGGGTGGGTGCATAATGGTGGACTTTGTTTTCAAGTGTTTACCTGTTGTACAGGTTGAACTGCACGGAGCATAAGCAGAAACCTTCCAGCGATACCTGTCTTCCAGACTGATATGTGGCTCCAGACCTACATCAAAGTTGTTGCTACAGGGCAGCAGAGACACAGACAGGAGGGCAGATTTATGTAACCTGGTATTTTCATTTTATGAAAACCCACTAATATAAAAATCTGTTAATTTATATTAAAATTGAGGATAACATCTAAAACCACAGACGAGTCTCTGCACAGTGCACTGATGAGATCAGAATGAAGATCTATCTAGAAATAACTGAATGTGAAGCAGTGCTTATTATAAATTATGATTACAGAACAAATGAAGAATACTAAGCCCTGAGGGTTTGAAGCTGTTGAACAGCACATGGCACAATGCATATTGCAGCTTCTTCGTACCTCTCTGTGTTGGCTGCCTGGACCTCCAACACTTGCTGCAGCTCTACCAGGATGGCAGTGTGTGTGCCACTGTCGGTTTCAGAGTGTGTGTCTGTAGCAGCCACCGTTTCCACATGGCTTTCTGCTTGAGAAGGCTGATCAGTGAGTGTGTGTTTAGCCGAGTTTGACTGTGTGCGGTTGTAATGAAACTCCTCCAGTAGCAGGTAGCGGGCATCTTCTGCAGAATGAACACTCTGATCACCTGTGAACAGGCAACAAATGAAGGTGAGGTTTTCAAAAGTTTGTTTCAACCTTAATCTGAGAGAGATACACTTGTGACAGATATTTTAATTACAATAGGAGGTTAAAAAAAATTGTTAATGATTTTTTATTTACTAAACGTACACTTTATGTGCCAGCATAATATTTGGTATGACCACATTCATTCTTCAACACAGTCTGAACTCTCTGAGGCAGCTTTCTTGTAATTTCTTTAAGTAGTCTTCAGGAATAGTTCTGCACGATTCTTGAAGGATATTAAAAGCTCGTCTTTGGGTGTTGGCTGCTTTTTGTTCTGTTCTGTCAAAATGAGCCCACACTGCTTCAATAACGTTGAGGTCCGAGCTCTGGGAAGGCCAATCCGTGACTGACAGTGTTCTACTGTGTGTTTTATGCAGGCCTGCTTTCACTGCATTGGCAGAGTGTTTGATATCATTGTCCTGCTGAGAAATTAAGCTTTCCAGATGGTATGGCATGATGGATCAAACTCTGATGGTATTTCTACATTCATAATTCCATCAACTGTGTAAAGATTCCCAACACCACTGGCTGAAATGCAGCTCTAAACCATGACAGAGCCTCTACCGTTTTTTACAGATGGCTGTTGACACGCGGTGTTGTACCTCTCTCCTGACCTCCTCCATACACACTCATGATGATTTAAACTAAAAATTTCACATTTTGTAACTCTATCAGACCTGTTGCCACTGATTTTCAGTCCAGTTGTATAATTTGGCATACCTCAGCCTTTTTCTCCCTGTTTCCCCTCTGTAAGAATGGCTTCTTGACAAACAACTTTCTACTGAGACCATTTCCACTGAGAACTGGTGAAAGGGTGTTATACAGTATAAGCAGTTATCTCTTTTGAGCCCCGAGGCATTTCTAAGTTACAAATATTGCATAGGTGCTTAGACTCTATTAAAAGTTAGATGGCAGACAATTTTTTTTTCCAACTTAATGAGGAGAAAACAGATTTAATGAGATCTCAACAGTTTCGTGCCTAAGGCAATGGAAACTCTTGGTCCCCTTGCCAGATTTGCTAAATCTGTTTATGACTTTTGACTCACTTTTCACTCTGGATGCTCACGTTACATCTCCGGTTCGCTCTTGCTTTTATCACTGCCAGGTTGAGTTCCAGTGAACACTCTGAACTGGAAATTGTCATTCATGCCTTTATTTCATCACATCCGATTTATTATAATTCATGGTTTGCTTCTCTTAACAAAACGTCCCTGGAACACCTGCAGCTACTGACTTCACATTAGTTTCAGGGTCCACTTTAAGATTCTGGTTTTAACTTTTAGAGCCCTGCATTAACAAGCACCATGATACATCAGTGAACTTTACATCCATACAGCCTTGGCGGGACCCGGAGGTCATGTGATGAGGGTTTGGTGGCTGTGCAGCATACAAGGGTGAGAACTTTAGTAACAGTGGCCCCCAGACTCTGGAACTCTCTCCCACTGAGCCTGAGATCTGTGGACTCAGTGGTCTCTTTATAAAAGCAGCTGAAAACTCATCTTTTTAAACCTGCTTTCCACAAGGTTTAGGAGTGCGTTTGTGGAAATTTTTGATCATTCTTCCAGAAGCACATTTGCGAGATCAGACACTGAATGAGAAGGTCTGGCTCACAGTCTCCGATCTAATTCATTCCAAAGGTCTTCTGTAGGGTTGAGGCTCTTCCATGTCTTTATGGACCTTGCTTTGTGCACCGATGCACAGTTATGTTGGAACAGGAAGGGGCCATCCCCAAACTGTTCCCACAAAGTTGGGAGCATCAAATTGTCCAAAATGTCTTGGTATGCTGAAGCATTAGGAGTTCCTTTCACTGGAACTAAGGGGCTGAGCCCAATTCTCGAAAAACAACCCCACACTATAATCCCCCCCTCCACCAATCTTTACACTTGACACAATGCAGTCAGACAAGTACTGTTCTCCTTTACACTAGAGTCCAGTGGTCCTACCTCAGGTCTTTCCTGGATTTCTTTTCCTTTTTCTTAAGGACATACCTTTCAGATACTGTTCATCTGCTGTAGATAGTTTTTAGGCCCGACACTTCTTCTTTGGTCCTTCACTTGTCCACTTTCCTCAGATTATTTTATAGACAGACTGCACACCATGGTGAGATAACAGCTTATTTCAGAATCATCTCATTGGTGCAAAAATACTATTTTAAGCATGTTGAACTGTGTTATCGTAGGCAATTTCCTGTTCATTCAACTTCAGAAATACAAACAAATTATGTTTTTGTGACAGTCAGATAATAACAAAATGCCTAAAGATACCAAAAATGGGCTCTTTGTAAAGTTGTAGACACAACCCTGGTTCATCGCTTGAGTTAGGTGCCTTTTTTAATGCTTAAACAAAAAAACATTCGTCTGAAAATGGTCAGGTGCAAGGACTGGACTGAAAATTAGTGAAAAAGCAGCCAATGTCCAAAGAAAAACTTTGAAAGACATTCAGAACTATTGCTTATTGCAAGAAAGCCTGACTGCTTTGAAGCTCAATAGTTAAAAAAAAAAAAGGAAGGTACCGTATCTGCCTAATCTTGATCTAAAACTTTCTGTCATTTTATTCACAGGCCAGTGGATCATCTCTTCTGTAACTCCATCTGAATACCGCTGCTACCTTGGAAACAAATTTTCAGCCATATCAAACACAATCACACACATTAGGTGCACACTCTCATATTGTTTTTTTGTTTTAAAGCACTATGTATTGTACTGCTATTCATTGTGTGCATGTTACATGTAAGCAATAGTGCAACGGCTTCCAAGTGTTACACTGTTGGTTTTCATACACGTTTAGTTGTTTCAATAACCATGAAAACATGTGACTGCTGCTAACCTACACAATAACTCTTCAGAACCAGTTCCCGAAAATTCTGCAGAAACAGTACTCAAGGCCATTTGCTGCTCTCCTGAATAGAGCTGGGACATTATTATGAATAGACCAGAATTCAGTGGGAGGAACCCAGTTATCCTGTACCTATTTCTCATTCCATGCACATCCAAGTCAGCAGAGAATTGCATAATGTAACAGAAGAGAGGTGTTGCATAAGGGCAGAGAAAATGTGCAGCTTGACCATCGGCCACCACTCTCCAGTTGACGTAAGACATAGAGATGTACAGTCCGTAGTTACACATGGCAACTTGTAGCTATAACCTGTTATTAAACTGCAATAAAGCTGTTACAATTTCCTTAATAGAGGCCCTTTTATTATGACAGATTGGGCGTGTAACCAATGGACGCATGGGTGGGCGGGGGTTATAACGAGAATCAGCCAATCAGTGAACAAGGAACCGAAAGCTCATCCCCACGGCTGTAAGTAGAAGAGCTGCACGGCATTCAGTGTAGTTATTGTGGCTTACATTACATTGTCGTCAGACCTGTATTAGTGACCTAAATTTCATTAGCGATGCTGTTAAATGCTAATGGTAGATGTTCAGAAATCTGCGCTTTCTTTATGTTAAAAATAGGCGGCTCGTGGCGCTAACTCGCGCGTTACAGGGACGTTAAACCTACTCAGCGAAACTTTTTCAGAGTTGCAATCCACGCTAAAATTCGCCAAAATGGAGAGTCACGAGGGGGCAGCGGCAGTGGGCGACGGTGTGCTCGACTTCTCACGCTTGAGTTTGAACACTTTAAGCGTCGACAGTATCAGCGACAGGCGGAAAAGGGACACCAAACAGCTCTACCTGAACTACAACCGACTGGCCTCTCTCCCATCGTCGGTCACTTTCTTCTGCAACCTCGAGTTTCTGGACATCAGCAACAACGGGCTTTCGTTCATGTGTGAGGACATTACGCGTCTGACCAAGCTCAAAACTCTTGTAGCCAAGAACAACCGCCTGGACGAGTTCTCACTGCCCAAGGACTTCGGCTCTCTGCAGCTGGAGGTGCTGAACTTTAGTGGGAACCGATTCGAGGAGATCCCGCTTCAGTGTACCAAGCTGCTGCGCCTGCAGTCGCTTTCACTGGGTGGAAACAGACTGAAAAGTATACCTGCGGAGATAGAAAACCTAACAAGGTAAGGTAACACCGCAGCACGGCCAGAAAAAAAAAGTCAATTAATGAGTGACGGTCCAATCAAGTGCTGAAGTAATGATTACGTATAGCCTCCGCGCTGTGAATGCTGACTCAATAGACTGTGTTGCACAACCAGCTGATAAGTCACAATAATGAACGGGGTTGAGAAAAAGAATGCAGCACAATTTGCTCTTCAGTCTTTTATTTCTCTCTAGTAAAGCGCTCCGGATTATCCCCATGTTATTCAATAATACCTCGATCCTATACCGGTGTGTAGACCGGTTTGACTCGGGTTAGCACCGGCCCAAGGTTTTATTGGGCCTTAAGCTGAATTTGATTTGGGCCCCCCAAGCTAAACCCACCACCGACCATCCACCTCAGCACTGCCAGTGTTAACTATGTGTTGTCCATGCTTGATCATTTGTGCATTATATCACATTGCTCATGCCTGCTAATTGTGTTAATAGCAAACCGTTGAAATTCTCAGCCCGGGGTGAGAGTACCTCAGCCCGGAGCAGCACCGGGCGATCATCCGCTGGGTAGAACCCTGAAGTGGTAGTACAACTTGATGGAGAAGGTTCGCCTTCAAAGTAAAAGTTGTGCCTCAGCACTGCAGCCAACATGTTTCAGAAGGTACGACTTTTACATTGAATCCAAGCCATCTCTTATTTTCGGTTTGTGTCGCACTTTCCACAATTTCACTGCAGCTTGGAGAGCAACTGGTTAGTACACAAGTCCATCACTTACATTCAAACTATGATTGCAGCAATATGCTAGCAACCAAAGCAGTCACAAGGAGTTTTTTGACAACCGATTGGGGTATACACTTTTTTTCCCTAGTGGGGGGGAGTCTGTAGGGCTGTGTGACTACGGCTTTAGTAGTCATTTGCCTAGTGACTGCCAGCAACCCCTCACAACCAGTCAATGATTACTCATTAATCCCACTTGGTGGTTGCCAAGTGGTCACAGACCAGTCTCTAGGCCTGTGTGATGGGCTGCTTCAGTATATCTATCCCTGCAACCATGATGCCATACGTCCAAAGTGACAAGCTAATGTCATGTGGTTAGTAGGTGTCTGCAAAACCTCAATACCCGATGGAATATAGCAGCAAACTAGTCTAGTCTTGACAAGTCTGCTGACTTTGCCCCTAGAGGCAAAGGCCAGTTTTTGTGGGTTTCTATGTAGCCAGAGCATAGACAGCATAAGTTTGTTTTTTGTGTTTTGTTTTGTTTTGTTTTTCTAGCAGTGATGTGAGCTCCTACAGATCACTCTCTTTAATAAGTTTAAAGTGTATTTCACTAAGGAATTTATAAACTGTGGAGTCTGCAACACAGAGTACACTGCATAGTTTCTGATGTTAAAAATGCTTCATTCTTCCAAAGTGTGCATGTGTTACTTTGCTTTTACAAGTTGCACTTGTTATGTGCATCGTCTGCACACATAGCATTTATAGAAGCATTTTAATCCCACTCACATTATACTTAAATTGCTGCTTCACGAGTCAAAAGGTGGTCCAACTATTTAACTTGCCAGCAATATTTGTTTTTTTATAACTGATAGCAATCAAATTGATGCAACCGGTAGCAATTTCAACATTTCAAATGTGTTGTTTGTTCTCTCTCTCTCTCTGTGAGTTTAGCAGTTGGTCCCATTTTATGCTCATTACATAAGTCCACTATGTGGCATATTTATTTCTGGCCAGTTTACTGTGTAAACATCAGTGTGTGCAGGATCATGGTGCACTTAAACTGCTTCACTATCTTGGAGTGGTTTTGGAGTTATACTCAAGGCAGGAAAGTTGCAGGACTGTGGAAGACATTGTGGCAAAAGTGATTAGAGTTGCAGCAACTTAACACATTTAAGTTGGAAAAAAAATACTAATGATTTATAACAGAACACAAAGTTGAGACCAGGGAAATAACAGCAGCTAATATCTGAATCCTTCAGCAGCAGTCAGTTCAAAACCTTTCCAGCCTTGTTGTTTTGCTGTTTTCTGTTAAACTGGAAGAAGCAATAAAGATTTCTTATCATGTACCGCTGAGTTTAACAGGTGCAAATCACAGTGACCCAGTGCCAGGCCAAAGAGCAAACGTCTTAACCGTTTTATCAACACGTACAAAATACTGCGGCTCAGAGGCAGAGGATAGAAACAGCTACTTAAATTATAGGTCACATGCTGCCAGGATGAATTTACACTTTTAAAAACAAACAAACTTGAAGACAGTGCGGGTAGTGTTTTCACCATTTCTCTCAGAAAGCTGCTCAGCACTGTGCAGCATTTCCCAAATTTAGCCAGCAGTTCTCACATGGATTGAAGCCTGGACTCTGGCTGTTCCAGGTGTTTATTGAGCAGATGGGGATTAGCGGGCTTAAGTTTGAATATTCTTTCTTACTCAGTTAAAATAACTTAATGATACAACAAAAAATAAACTGCTGAGCTCTCTTGCTTCTTCAGTTTGTTGCACTGTTGTCCTCATAAACACTGGCGGGGTCTTTTTTTTCCAGTCTGCAAACATTAAGTTTTCTTGGTGTCAAACAGGACTCTTTATTTGGTTGCAGAGCAATTTCAGATACAGTCAGATAAAGAGTGCATGTGTGAAAGTGAGTTCAGACCAAATGCGAGTTAAAATACCACCAACAATTAGAAATGGCAGACAAGCGTACTGTTGATATTTGTGGTCAACTGGAACAGTGTGATTTAACTTCTATTTGTGAGTCACCTTTGACTCTTGAATGTGTGACACAAGGGGAAAGTTGTTCATGTTAGACAAGCTGCTTAAATATTCTAGTTGCCTGGCTGGAAAAGGCAGTAGAAGTATATAATTTTTCTTTTTCATCAGCACTAATAAGCCTCTTTTGCTCTAAGAATCACTAGATAGTTGTGTGTGTGTGTGTGTGTGTGTGTGTGTGTTTTAATTGACATTTACGTTCTTTTCTCTGATTTATTGCTGCGTCAGCTGGAGCACCCTGGCAACAACTGTTGTGTGCACAGAAATTCCTTTTAGTTGCGTGTCCTGCAGCTCCTGATAAGGGTTCATTAAGTCTCTTTGTGATGTAGGAAATTTACTGTCCAGCTGCTTGTGTATTCATCAATAAGCACACTTTGATTACACACTCACGATCTTGGTTTCAAAAAGCGCATTTTGACGTGTTACAGTAGGAAAATCACAGGCAGCCTCCTGATCTAATTGATTAAACCCCTCATCTGTGTCCATCAAAAGTTCTTTTGTTCTTCAAAACAATCCCTCATGCCTCAAAATGGTTTGTAACTCTACACCTTTCTCCCTCTGTGAATAATCTGCGTTTTGTCCTCGCTGACCCGGTTGACTGTAGCCTGTCCCTGCTGACCCCGTGTGCTTGTGAGCCTCAGTCACACAGAGCTGGTCCATGCTGTGTTTTGTTAAGCATGAGAGGAAAATCCAGTGCCCAATTTATGAACCAGGAGATCCTGGATCACAGAGAGGACACTAATTGGTCAACGAAGAGGCAGTCGGAATGCATCTAAAAATCCTGAAGCATACTGGACAGCGCTTAGATGCTGAAACTCTCACTGCAAACAAATCTTTAAAGTTTCAACTTGATTAGTATGTTTTCATTTATAAATATAAGCCTGCGCTATTTTTTTCATTGTGAGAAAGCAAAGCAGCTGTTGTGAATTCAGACTGTTTGCGGGTCGTTTTGAGGCATTTGTGGAAATTGTTTTTGAATTGAAGTCCAAGATCAGGTGAATTCTATAAAACTGGTGCCCATATTTAAAAATCAGATGTTCCGATTTTTTTTTTTTGTACTATCTGACAAAACATAATTACATTTCCCCAATAGATTGCTTTTGTGTAGATATGCTGGGTATTTTCAAGCACTCTGCTCAGCTCTAATTAGATCAGCTTGCCACGGTGCAGTGTCCTCTGGTGGACAAACTATACAATGTCACCACACATAACGTGGTTGAAGAGTGTTTCTATTGTCTCTATTTATTTATTTTTATTTTCATTTGATGGCTGTTATATTTGCCAATACTGATTGCCTATACTAATAATCCCGGCAAACCGATAAATCAATCAGCGTTTATATAAGATCTCTGTGAGATATAGAGTAGCTTTGTTATGTGTAGAAAGGAAAAAAAGGAAGTCAACCCAGTTTTTCCTTGGCTATATTTCCCAGGAAAAAAAGCTGCATTTAAAATTTTTTAAAGTTAAAGTTTTAAGCGTTCTTAATTGTCTGCACAATGTGGACAAAAGATGTGTATAATATCAATGCAAACAGTGAATGACCGTTTCAAGGGTGCAAACAGACGCATTGTGTGGGCACATATACAGGCTTTATAACCCTTAAGGCCACACTGTACTTGATTTGCTGATAAACCTCAAATGTCAGCCAACTGCCTCTAAAACAATGAGGGGTGACACACGGAACAGTTTCCCTGGCTTTTTCCTCTCCCCTCCTTCCCGTCTTGCCAGTGGACCAAATTGTTAATTAAATTATAAGTAAATTATAAATTTTCACTAACCCAGCTGTGCTCATCTGACAAAGGTTATAAAATGCAGCAGCAGACTATAACAAAACTATGCATGGATGATGATATCAGTTCACGATATGTGTCTTTAAAAATGGTCTCTTCCTTACATCCTCAGCTTGAATCTCCAGAATGAGGGACTGAGATATGAGGAAAGGAGCTGAGGAAGTCCAGACAGACAGTTAGCAGTTTTGTGTCACTGTGTTGTGTGGGCACTGAGCAGACCCTGAACGTCTCAGTTCCCTTCAGAGAGGGGGCTTGCCGAGCGCTCAGCCACCAAGGACAGTATAATGGCTTCATGTCTCACTGTTGCTGTGTCATCAGTTCCCGCAGGCAGATGGCCTGACAGCTTACTTTTGCTGACCAGCCATCCGTCACTTTCCATGTCTCTCTTTGACTCTCCATTGCCCTCCTGTGTTATGTATACCTCCAGTAAGCTAAGATGGACATTTTTTGTCTGATAGCACACACATGTATGTGTTTATATTCAGCAAAACTGTCATCTCAGCATGCACATACAGCAGGCAAAAACATCCCTCTGCTCTTTAGTATTTTTGATATTTTGTAAGCAAAGTTTCACTTTAGTGACAGTCTGATCATAAAACAATGCATCTTTAGCTCCACCTTGTGGCATACTGATGGAAATTATTATAACAATGCAAGATGTAAACCTGCTAATTTGCATCTATAGTCTGTGGGCACTTCACACTAAATTATACAATATACAACAAAACGTATGCCAAAATCTGTGTCTGTAGCCTTCAGCCATCAGCAGGTATGACCCTGCAGTGCATAAGTGCAGCCTGCAAATGTTAAAGGTCCTAAAATCCAAAAAGGTGGGCTTATACTACATAGATGAAATAGATATGGGATCCTTGGCTTGCATGTTCAAGGTTGTAAAATAATTGCCTATTAAGTTCATTCCCAACTCTACAGTTTCATTCTTGAAGTCTGCTAAGGTAGCTTTGCATGACTCATAGTTCAAAATAATCCTTATCTATGTCATGTTGGGCTTGGGTGCAGCCCTTCAAGTCATCCTCTGTCTGTTTTAGTTCCCTCGTCTCCCGATTTAGGTTAGCTTTCTTCTGATTGGCTGCCTTTAGAAAAGGCCGGGACAGCAGGTGGGTGAGGCTGCTGTGTGCCTGAGAAAACCATGTCAAGGATATCTGCTCTCACTGACATCATATAGTGAGGCAAGTCTGAACCTGAGCTTTAGGAGCAGTCTGAAGCCGTGGCCACAAAATTTGTTCCTTTTTTTTTTTTTGTGGAGTAGTTTAATTAAAAACAATATCTGCTCATTGGTGCAAAAATAAAAAGCAGCAGTGACGATGGGAAAGCTTAATTTTATTCCACTGAGATAGATTGACATTGTTAACTTTCTGTTATTTCTTTTTTAACATTTGTTTGGGGGACAAGGGGATAAAGCAGCATGTGGAAGATGTACTATGTGACTCAGGAAGATAAACCTTCATTCAAAATGAATTTCTGTTTTTGTCTTTTTTTCCCTGTCAGTTTGGAGATGTTGTACCTGGGTGGAAACCTTATTTCAGATATTCCTCCTGAAATAGCCAACCTGCCCTACCTCAGCTACTTGGTTCTATGTGACAACCGCATCCAAAGTGTCCCACCACAGTTCACCAGGTATTATCAGCACTCTGCCACTATCTTAGCACTTTAACCTTGATTGTGTGCTATCCTCAGAGATAACAGCAGAGCTTGAACTGTAATTAATCCCGCATGGATCTGATAGCTGCACATTTCTGCATCGTGATTTTTATCAAAGTGCGAACAAAGGTGCTTATACATCTTTTCCAGGCTGCACTCACTGCGATCTTTAAGCCTCCACAACAACCTGCTCACTTACCTGCCGAGAGAGATCCTGAGCCTGGTGCACCTGCAGGAGCTCAGTCTTAGAGGCAACCCTCTGGTGGTGCGCTTTGTCAAGGAGATGACCTACGACCCTCCCTCACTGCTAGAGCTGGCAGGGCGTACAATCAAGAGCCGAAATCTTCAATACTCCCCTCTCGACCTGCCCGCAAACCTGGTGCGATATCTCGACCTGGCCAGCAAGTGTCCCAACCCCAAGTGTGGTGGTGAGCCCTTTTTTTTTTCTTTTTTTTTCCCAATCATGTCTGCTTACTACCTGTCTTGTCACGAGTTGTGCAGCGAACAATAGGTGGGTGAGGCTGCTGTGCTCACAGCCAGAGCTGTGCGCCTCAGATAATCATAATGAGGATATCCTCTCTCTTTGATATCATACAGATTCAGAAGTAGAGGAAAGCTGTCTGAAACAAAAAGTTTAGAGTGTTTTTAGGTCACAGGGATTATACATATGGTGAACCCATTATTTGAAACTTTGACCACGTTTTATGAGCATTTATCCACTGTAACAGTATATATGTCACAGAAAATAAAGATAGGCAGTATGTCCTCTTTATTTTATCTTTTGACCGTTATTGAGGTCCTATTTCCCAGGTTGGGAAACAGTGATATCACCGTACTCACCATACTTGTCATTTGTGTCACCGTTTCCTGCTCATTTGTGTGTTCTTCGTTTATAACTGGTTTTATATATATTTTATATTATGCACTACCCTGATTTCTACATACATCTGTACAGAACAGCACAAGTTACTCAAACATGACTGTGCTTTTCCTGTCACTCTTGGCTCGTTCCAGGTGTGTACTTTGACTCATGTGTGCGCCAGATCAAATTTGTGGACTTCTGCGGAAAGTACCGGCTACCCCTCATGCACTACCTGTGCTCCCCCGAGTGCACCTCCCCCTGCAGCTCCAACCCGCAGAGCGACGCCGAGTCCGAGGAAGAGAACAGCGTGCCCGCTGACCGCCTTCAGAGGGTGCTTCTGGGATAGGACGACCTAGAGGAGCCTCTGATCCTCTGGCCAAACAAATCCTTGCCAGTTTTGTTTTTTGTTTTTTCTTGCAGCCACTGAAACGCACAAGTGAGACAGCTTGCCTTTGCTTTGAACTTATGTGAAATCCATTTCATGGATTTTTTTTTTTCATTTGTTTGTTTGTGAAGTATTGTCCGCTCAGTCTCACCACACATCGGTCTACCTAAAAGAAATAAAGGAAGGCTCACCGACGCCTGCTCGCCTCACAGTTGAGCACAGGAGGGCAGCAAAACTCATTTGACTGCAGGAGCGAAAGGATTCTTTTTGTTTTCAGGGCAGCATTTTTTTTTT
>VUQJ01045828.1:24247-34938 GCA_015108635.1 Andinoacara biseriatus
TTTATAGAAAAAAATAAAAAAAAAAAAAAAAAAAATTTATTTCCCCCCCCCCCCCCCCCAAAAAAAGAATTACGTACTCCTGTGTCTATATTTTTCCTACTTTTCTCCCCCCTTATAAATCTGCACTGAATCTAATCCAGTTTTCACGCATTTGCTCTGCTAAAATGTTGCAAAGTAACAAGTTTCCCAAGTTTCACCTGGGAAGTTAATCTGGAAACAAAACGGAACTCTTGGATAAGTGCTGGAGGGCCCGTGTTGTAATCTTTGTGGTTTTGGTAAATTTGATTTATCAGTTTCGATGCCAGAATAATTTTTTTGTTTAATTCTACTTTGTGCTACAGCAGCAGAAGGTTATTTCTCTCCCAAAGCTGAAACAATAATATGAAAGTGTACTATAGCGCATAATAGGAAATTATACTTCAGTGCAGAGTTTAAATATAGAGTAACTAACTCTAAAATGAAACGCGGTGAACCTACAGCCTAATGCACGTAGGGAAGATTAAACCGTGTGAATGCGACTAAGTGGAGACTGAATGGACATCCGCATATTCTTCTCTTTTGATAATCTCCGTTTCCCCACTTACAGCTGTCAGTTGTGGCACTCCCTTATCAGGAATGACCCGCTGCGTAGGCTGGCACTGTAAATCTCTGTGACGTCTTAATAACAACTTTATGTCTCATGCAGACGGCTGAATAAATGCTCTGCGGGGCTCTCTGAGCTCTGAGGAAAAACTGCATTTGTCTTCATCAGCCCGCACAGCGATCTCTCTACCATCCGTCATAAATGTCTGCTTTTGAAAATAAAAAATAAAAAAAACCCAATGACGATGTGTGTTTCTCTTTCCATTAAAACAAGCGCTGTTTTCAGTATATTTATTTGTACTGGGTATAGAGAGCGCGCCGCCCTGTCCCATTTGCCACCCCGGTCCCGAGGGGCCCCTGTGACATGCTGCACCCACATTGTCACAACCCTGCAGCACATCACACACTGAAACCTCTTAATTGGAGAGCGAAACAGAGGGGGGCGGGGGGGCGCGCGGGGGGGGTAGCTACCAGCCAATGTCTCCTCCGCACGCGCGCTTCCCTCCCCTTCCTCCGCGCGCAGATGAGAACTCCAGAGTTCTGCTGAACTTCTCCAGAGTGACAGGCTCGTTCTGGAATGACAGTTTGACGGCGGGTTTAAAGTCGTGGGAATCATTTCAAGTGTGCAGCCACGAAAGCCATGTAGCAATGTTAGATAAATTACTACATTTTCATTTATTTTCGGTTTTTATTATAACATTTCCGAGTGCGGCGAGATGGAATCTGAGGCGGAACGAGGCAATGGAATCCTCCGTGGCGTCTGAAGACCGAGGTTTGTTCTTTTAAAGTTATTGGTTTATGCTTTCTTCCTCTTCTCGTTCTCAGCGGGTTTGACTGATAAATTGGCTGCTGTGCTGTACAGCTGTAGACTGCTAATTACAGCCACGAGCGATCATCTGTTTGACCAAACAGGATCGCACTGTCACAGCTGACTGCGTTACCAAAACCAGAAGTAGACCTATAAATGCTTTCTGTTATATCTTACAGGTGCTTTATCCTATTTTGCCAGTTTTTAAAAGCTGGGAAATCCGTGTCTTCTTCTTCAGTCAATATAATTGTTGTCTATTTCTGTTTTATTATGTGCTTCATTACAACGCACAGTATTCTGCCATCCACGTTTTATTCAGTTTTTTCAGTTCATGCTTTCCATGCATCCAGTTTAAATTGTCCACACAGTCTGGAGGGCATGGCTATCAAATCAAATGTTTATTTATTTAAATTTTTTTGTGCATAATATTGTAAAATTGCACACGTGCATGCATGTCGTGAGAAAAGCACAAATGTAATCATGTAGTTGGTTTCACCATATAAAAATAACACAAAACACGTTTAAGTAACGTTACAGAAAAATACCACACACACACACACCACTATCTAGTGATTCACACATTTACCCCATGACATTACATTCATGACACTTTTGTTCCCTGTTTGTTATATCTACAGTTATATTATTCTAATAATATTTTTATATTGTTTTGCCTTGGTAAACCTTTAGCTAATGTGCTGAAAACTACAAATGTAATTATTATTATCATGAATTAATCTGTAGAATCATGCACCCAGAAATGATGTGCGCCGGGCCTGAGGTGGGATTTCAGTGCCAGTAATTGCATTCTAACTCAGCTTAAAGAATAAACTTGTAAACGGATTACTGACTATAAAGGAATGTTTCAATAACGGTCCCTGAACTGGGCTTTACAGCTGGCAGTTGCAACACTCTAATCTTAAAAGATGAACAGAGTGATTGACAGAACAATGAATGGGCTTTACTCCATTTTTAATAAAAGTGTTAAGGGACTGGCCATTTCTGTTTTTCTGAGCCCGGTCACTTGAAAAAATAATGAGAATATTGCTGAATTTAAGAAAGTGTGTCTTAAAGAGAGGCACACGAGGCACATCCCTGTTATCTGAATGTAAAGCCACTGTGCAAAATGCAACTTAAAAAAAGGGAGCGAGAGACACTGCAATAATTCTCAAATTATTTAACCTGTTGCTCCATAATGTAGTGGTTTATATTTTCCGCAAAGATCCCAGATTCAGTCCCCCAAAAGAGATTCAAATCTCTTTGGGGTGATATCATGAAGGACATGTGGAGCTGCTGGCTGTGATGGCCCCTTATTCACAAGCTGTGTTTTCTATTAAGTTTAAAATACAAGGACAACATATAAAATCTGTGTGTTTTTAAAAAGTTTGGAATCTTTTGACTGGTACTGTATATACTCATTTTGAATTTCATACCAACAATACCTTTCAAAAAAGGTGAGCAAAAAACACTCAAAAAGTGAAACAAAAAGTAGAAAGAATTCGTGAATTTTATCATCCTTGGTGCATAATACTATTAAGCAATTTAGAGAATAGAGAGAAATCTCTGCACATAAGGGAAAAGGCCAAAAGCCAGTACTGATTGATCTTTAATTTTTGGGGTATCAGACATTTGAATTTTAAGCTAAAGCTAAAGAGCAAAACCATTCGGCATATAAGTGCACAGAAAAAAAGCCACAATCTGTGATTGTCAAAAACTTGCACTGCTGTGAAGGCACCAATAATACTAAAAAGACATATACAAACTTGAAGTTTTGAGCAATCTTTTCCAGGCAACAGCAGGACCTGGAAGAGTCTGGCTGCCTGTAGTCCAGAGCTGGCAGTCACTGAAAACATTTTGGGATGAAATTAGGAATATGACACGGGAAGCTCTGAACTTTTAATCTGCTGAAATATCAAGTAGACCTGGGGGAAAAATGTCATTCAGAAGAGCAATTTGTCTCAAAGGTGAGAATGTTATGAAAGAAGAGGTGACACAACACAGTGGGAAACATGTCCCCAATCGAGCTTCTTTGAAGTATATTGTTGGCATCAGTTTCAAACTGTCAGTTCCAAGATCAGCTTATTTTTTCCACAAAGAATGTTTCTCAGATTCAGTGTCTGATATGTTGTCTATGAACCGAGTTAAATACAGGGTTCAAATAATTTGCAAATCTAAAACACAAAGTTACAAAGTTAAGTGCAAAAGTGCAAAAGTGAAAGCTGCGCTGCGGGCACATGAGGCCCATTAGGCCCATCCCATGTTGAAAGTAAGGCAACCAAGGGCACAGGTAGCTCAGGTATTGCTTGCGGTTTACCCTTCAGAACTTCAAAAGACACTCCTCATGACTATCCTGAACTGTCAAAACATGTCCATAAAACCTAACTCAGCTTGGAGTCTAGCACTGCACTCCCTACTTACACAGTGACCTCCACAGTTGGGTGTTGGTTGGCCTTTGTTGACCTCTGCAGCAAGGTGGGTTTTTGCTTGAACTAAAAGCTGTAGGCAGGATTTTGAGAAGAAGAAGGAAAAAAAAAAACTGGAGGAAATGCCTCTCTCTGTTGGCTTTTCCTGCAGGAAGAAGAACTCTGATCTAAACTTGGAAAGTGACAAAAGGATATGAACAGGAACTCCAGACATTTCCTAGATATATAGAAGAGAGGGCTTCTTTGTTCTGTAAACACCATTAATTTTTGGTAATATGTTACTGTCGGCTTCCCTTCTCAATAATTTACAGTCAGGAGCTTTTGAATAGAATATTTTTATCCCATGTTGCTGCATTACATGTAGCACATTTGCACTTCCAGATGTATACAGAGTTCCCTCACTTTTTGGATTGATCCCTTAATTGAACTGCCCCACAGCCTCTCAGCTTGTCTTAGTCACTCTACAGACAATGATGAGACATGTGATGTCTAATAACACTTTGCTCACATAAACACTCACCTGTCCTCTGACTTGTATCCATGCAAGTGGTCTTAAATTATCTTAGCAACATGTGGCTGAATCACTGCAGCAATTACAATGATCAGAGTCTCGTCTGTCCCAGTTACAACACACAGTATCAGGTGAGTCTATGCTGCATAATTAAACATGCAACATGTCAGTGCAGCCCAGAGCAGACTCGTAAAAATTCCTGCGGCAAGAGTGACAAACTGTTGTTTGGTGTTAAAGTTTACCTCTTCAGTCGCAGATGCCTTAAATTAAAGGTATAACTGCAGATTGTGTGGCCCTCAGTGAAACTTTAAATGTTAGCTTTGGTTAATCAAATTAGCCGTATTTTTGTTTTGGCCTTTGCTTAGACCAAGCAGGCTGTGGTCCACTGTTTGCTAATTTACCTCTGCGATCACAAAGTGGTGGTGAAAATTGAGGATAAACAGAAAGCACAAAGGGTTTCTGACATACAGGTGTTCTGCTTTTCAGTTTGCAGTTGGAAATACCGCTTATGCCAAAATAACATATTATTTGGGCATTTTGTTGAAGATATATTCTGTTAATTCTAACATTTGTGTCCGTTCATGTACTTTTAAAGCCTGTTCCCTATAGTGCTACTGTCTGTGCAATGGACAATCACTGTCCATGTCCCTGTCACTGCTCCTCTCAGAGGTTTCTGCCAGAGCTCCACACTGTGGTGGCTACAAGTCCTACAACTGTTTGGTGAATCATAAACCTGGAAACAGAAGAAAAATTCCATTTAAAATTTGCTTTGCTGATCTTTGGTAGCTTATCTTTTGGAGTTCAGTATATTGCTTCATTAGTAAGATAAGTAATGGTACAGTAAAAAATGTTATGACAAAGGGATTTTACTGTTTGTTTGTTTTTTCTTTCACTCAGAGCAATACGTTCATTTTTCCCATTTCATCACGCCTGTCATAACTATTGATTGTTTTGCAGGATGTTTTTGTGATGGTGGATAGACTGGTGCCAATCATGGAGCCTGAGCTGAACTGCAGCTCCCAGTGTGAGTCCCAGTTTTGCTTCATCCAACCAGGAGTCAGCAAACAGGACGGCCTTGACGTTCTGCAGAGACTATGCAGTGTCAGCATGGTAACCTCTCTCTCTCTATCGCTCATATTAATGCAGTACAGTTCATGGGGGAAAAAAATACCAATGCCATACACACTTATAATGATGAGTGACAAATTATAGGGAAAAATGGGGTCTCCAGAACTCTAGAGGACATGCAGAACACTGTTTTTCCAAAAGATATCCTCTCAGTCTGGGTTTGGACGATGGATGAGTGCTGTCAGTCCAAAATCTCCCAAAGGTGTTCAGTCGGTTTGGATCTGATGACAGGAAGGCCATAACATTTTGTTTAATGCTTATAAAACCACTCAGTAACCCCTCAATATTTCATCACAAGATGAAAATGATATCTGAGAACATCTTTGTACAGATTTACATTGACCTTTATCTCTAAGTGGAACCAAAACACTGCCAGCAAATTACTCTCGGAGCATAATAAATCAGAAGGATTTTTCTTACTGTAAGGGTCAGCTGTTCAAGTTAGTTTTTCTATAATTTGTCACAGATCTGTGTATCTGGAGTGTCCAAATGTCATGCGCACTTGTGCATGCATTTATACAATAAATAGATAATTTGATGTCTTTACAAAGTGCAGACATATTTAATGTCATGTGTAGCATTGCCGACCCTGCAAAAGGGTGAAATTACTTATGATTTGTGAAGTGTATTTTTAAAATTACTTTTAAAAGCATCTTTTGTATACTGGTCTATTAGTCAACACAAATGTGCCATGTAAATAAACAGATCAAGCAAACTAGGAGTGTGATACTATCCTACTTGAGAAGCTGCTTGAATGGTGCAGATCCAGAAAGGTATTAGGGGTGGACTACTGAAGCTATGTTTAGTATCATCTCAGTCACTGGTGCCCTTAAGAGACGAGTGAGCGGAGTTCAGCACCATGAGTCGGGCAAGGAAAGTGTAATATGACTTTCCAAACAGAAACTAAAGTAGCGGAGAAACTGTGTCAAAGGTACACAGACGAGTTTGCCTCTTCTTGCTGCGCCACAACGAGTCGAGGTGAGTTATCTCTTTGATTTCTTTCACTTTGTGATGTTAATTTATGCATGACTCAGTCTCAGAGAGCATATAGCATCCTCACCCAAGGGAAGGAGTCTTTTCTTTGTTATGGTAATGTTTTGCATGACAAAATAGGATTCAGATATAGTATTATCCTTTACTCCAGTGTCTTTATGCTCTCTATTATTGCCTGTTGAACTCAGCTGACGTAAAAACTGCTCAGCTAAAGTGAAATACCCCTTGATGAAATATAACACTGTGCATTTGTTACTATTTGTGGATGTGGACAGCTCAGCAGGCACAAGTGTTCCTAAGCTGAACGCTGTAGTGGAAAGGCAAAAATACAAGGAGCTGAGCCAACTTATTCCATAAAACTCCACCTGTTTTTTTCTTTCCGACTCTGTTTCTAGATATGGCTACTGCGGGCAGCGTGCTATCCAAGGAGCAGCTCCTTTGCCCCATCTGTCTGGATTTGTTCAACCAGCCTGTCTCTACTCCTTGTGGGCACAACTTCTGCAAGGAGTGTTTACAAAGATACTGGCAGAGCTCTAACATGCCTCAGTGTCCCATGTGCAAGCACAAATTGTACATGAGGCCTGACCTCAAAGTTAACACCTTCATATCGGAGGTGGCTTCTCAGTTCAAGGAGCAGATGGAAAATAAAAATGAAAATAAGAGCACTACTATGGATCAGTCACAGGGCCATAAAGGAGAGGTTTTGTGTGATGTATGCATTGGAAAAAGAGTCAGAGCTCTTAAATCCTGTCTGGACTGTTTGGCCTCATTTTGTGAGACTCATCTGGAGCCCCACTATGTTCTAGGCAGCTTCAAGA
The DNA here is from genome assembly GCA_015108635.1 of Andinoacara biseriatus. NCBI lineage: Eukaryota > Metazoa > Chordata > Actinopteri > Cichliformes > Cichlidae > Andinoacara > Andinoacara biseriatus. Next base: position 31,511 of record VUQJ01045828.1, read on the forward strand.
AACACCACTTGATCAAGCCCATGATGAACATGCAAGACAAAGTATGTAAGAAGCACGAAAAACTGCTTGACTTGTTCTGTAACACGGACCAGGTGTATGTGTGCCAGATCTGCATTAAGAAAGACCACATGGCTCATCACACTGTTCGTATAGAGGACGAGAGCAGGGACAGGAGGGATCAGATTGGAGGCACAATAAAAGAGGCGGGAGAAATGATCCATCGCCGACTGCAGAAAATCTGTGACATCAACAAAATCGTTCAGCTCAGCAGAAGAAACACCGAAAGAGAGACTGAAGAGAGTTTGCAAGTCTTTAACAAGCTGCTCCAGGTTGTCCAGAGAGGCCAGGCTGAAGTGGCTGAGGTCATTGGTGTGAAGCAGAAGCAAGTAGAAAGCATGGCCAGCAGGCTTATCTTGGAGTTGGAGCAGGAGATCGATCAGCTGAAGCACTGGAGTGACAAACTGGAGCAGCTCTCGTTCACTGATGATGATCTGTACCTTCTCCGGTGCTTTCCAGCTTTCTCCACAATGCCAGCCACCAAAGACTGGTCCAGCAGCTGTGTAGAGAGTGCTGAATATGTGGGCATAGTGAGGAGAGCTGTAAGGCGAGTAATGTGTCAGCTGGAGGAGCTCTCAAAAGCCGAGGTGAGGATGCTTTGTGAGACGGAATTTCAGAGGGCTCACCAATATGCTGTGGATGTGCATTTGGATCCCGATACGGCTCATCCTAAGCTGGTTCTGTCTGAAAACAAGAAGCAGGTCTATCATGGTGATGTATCCCTCAGCCTCCCTGACAACCCAGAGAGGTTTTACCCCTGTGTTAGTGTTTTGGGAAAGGAGGGGTTCTCCGCTGGAAGGTTCTACTATGAAGTCGAGGTGAAAGGAAAGACAGAATGGGATATTGGAGTCGCACTTGAATCGGTCACCAGAAAAGGAGGGAACATGCTAAACCCTGACAGAGGCTACTGGGCCCTGGGGATGAGAAAGGATGAGAGCTACTGGGCACTCAGCAGCAGCCCTGTCTGTGTGCCGCTGATTGAGAAGCCCCAGAGAATTGGGGTATACGTGGATATGGGTTGGGGGCAGGTTTCCTTCTACGACGTGGACTCTCATTGTCACATCTACTCATTCACTGGATACATCTTCAATGAAAGACTTCTCCCCTACTTTAACCCTCGGCGGAATCACGGCGGGGTTAACTCGGCGCCTCTCATCATCTTGCCTGTCAATAATTAAAACTTTATAACTTGTAATCTCGACTTGAATGCTTCATTTAGTTTTTAATTTATCATTTTAATCAGCACATAAGAAGTTCCAAACCTGTAGGGTAATGTTTGTTGCCTTAATAAAATTGTGTTTGTTGAAATGAATCGTGATTCTATTTTTTTTTGCTTTGCATCTGTGATTTTTAAGGAGTGAGAATTTCACACACATACACACACGGGCTGCATCCGAAATAACTTGGACGCAATTGTTAAGTGTTTCCATTTGCATGTATGTGTGCAGATGGCAGCAGAGCTCCCGAGGCGCCCGCTCTCCCCGGTGCTTACTGCTGTGGTGTGGACGCTCCTGTCCTGTGGGATCCTGTTGGCATTTTGTTTCCTCCTTTTCACCTTGCGCTTCAAAAACAACAGGTACAGTGAAACATATGCAGCATGTAAACACCAAGAGAGGTTTACAGAAGTCATTTAACATACTGTGTGTCATATTATTAGGATAGTAAAGATGTCCAGCCCCAACCTGAATGCCCTGACTCTCTTTGGAAGTGTCCTCACTTATAGCAGTGGTTTCCTGTTTGCCATTGATGAAGGCGGAGCATCTATAACTGTGCTACAAGTAAGAGGCCAACTTACCCTCGGTGCTCAGTATTAGTGTTGATGCAGTTAGACTGTGAGGTGATTATACCGTGCTCTCTTCCACAGGCTCGCATGTGGACACTTTGTGTTGGCAGTACCCTGGTGTTTAGCCCAATTCTGGGGAAGACATGGAGATTGTACAGGGTCTTCACACAGCGAGTGCCTGACAAGAGAGTGGTAGGCATGCTCTGCTAACTTCTTGGTGGTACAGTTTGTTTACACCATCCAAAGATTAGCACTATAGGGTACATAAAGCATAATATACAGCATACAAATATGAGTAGACCAATGCTTAAATGTAAAATTGTTTTAAAAATGATTAATTCTCTGATGCTATGAAGAAGTAAATATACAGGCCCCCAGCCTCAATGCCATGTTAGCGAGAGTCCATCTTTTATTAAAATCTCTGTATATCCTCCTGCAGGTTCAGTTAATGAATTTAATCCTCGTGGACATGGATGAAGTGTTTTTCATGTATGATTCTATTGAGCTGTGCTTTGTTTTTGTTGCTTTGCCTTCCACTTTAAAATACTCCAGATGTAGTCTCTTGGTGGACATAGTTTTCACTTTTTTTCTTTGTTAAAAACTGTTGTGATTGCTCCAGTGTTTCTAGGATTATTTTTCATGTTCTGGGTACAAGCTTGCCATGTCTCCAACACAGTCAGCACTGTTGACCTCATCTTCTTTCAAGTATTTTTCTTGTTTTGATTTGGTTGCAACCCTAACCAAAAGTGCTTCCAATAATATTAACAATGCTTCTTTTCATGGTCTTTGGCAAATCTTGGAGCACTGTGCTGTTTTGTAAACAGCCCTTTTCTTCTTGAATACCACCTTCAAAGGCTGAATTTATTCAAATATTTGACATTTATTTAAACATCAATTTCAGCTGATAGTTTGCCCATCATCAAGCACACATCTGCTTTTCAGTAAAAATTATATATAGCAAAAAGTAACAAATTGTGCATTTGTGCCATTAGCATGGCTCTGTGTTTGAGCTTATGTCCGGTACCATACTGGACCAGCCAACCAGGGCTGGGGATAAATCAGACAGGAGAAAACACTGTTAACAAATATTGTAGAAAAACAAAAACTAGATGGAAGATGTGCTGACACATGGAGGAGCATGTAAAACCCTCAGTGGGCTTTAGTCTGTAATGGCTGTGGCCACCTCTGTCCGCCCCTTGGCTTCGCCTCAGGTCATTTTCTAATCTTGTTCACAAAATTATCCTTTATTAAAATTTTCATGTGCAATTTCATTTGCTGCAGTGATCAGCAGTGACTTTTGTTGTTTGTGCTGGGGCTTTAATTTTCCATGTAGCCTGTTACACATCACATCGCTTATTACACTATAATACAATGATACAATTAATGTAATGTCCTAGTTTTAAACTATTTACCATGCTATTGATATTGCACAGGGGTTTAATCGGTTTAGTTTTATATTACCACTAGATTTTTTTTAAAGCTAGCTGATTTAAATTGTACCTAGTAATCTGTATTTTGTAAATGAAATGCAGACGTGGTTTTAAAGAGGTAAAAAGAGGTAGTGGGAGGGGGGGGGGGGTAAAGTAAT
>VUQJ01045828.1:34958-48373 GCA_015108635.1 Andinoacara biseriatus
ATGATGAAACATGATGCATGACAGACAATTTCAGGACAAGGTATATGAATTTATCTGATTTTATTTTTGTTTCATTGCTTCCTGATTGTCAGCATGTATTATTCTTCCTTCTACTATTTATCAAATCTAAATATGAATGAAAACACTGCACTGGTGAAATTGGCTTGCTTTTAACAATAACTGTGACTTTACTTTCTGTGTCAGATAATCAGAGACATCCAGCTGATGGGTATGGTGGCTCTGTTGATCTTGGTGGACATGCTGATTCTCACCGCCTGGAACCTCACAGACCCCATCAGGTGTTCACGATCTGTGGGAGCTGTTGTCAAGGTAGAATTATCGGTGATTTCCTGAAGCCGAGCGAAAAGTTGTAAAACGAGTTGTGATTTGGTTTCATTCATTGCTCACAAATTTTTCATCACGATGCTTTTTTTGAAAAGTGAAATTGAATGAGATAGCGGGAAAGATTTATTGTGACTGGAAAATTACAAACTCATACATGATGATGACAGCTTAATGAATCGAGCGTTTACTCACTGACGGTGTTTTCTTTTGATGATGCAGGTGATGGAGAGAGACGTGTCCTACTCGTTGTCTCAGCTCTACTCTTGTTCTTCTCTGTACGCAAATCTGTGGGTCATTATTATTGCTATCCAAAAGGTAATTAGTCTCTATTCAAACTTTATTACAATGTAATGATTAAATACAAGACTTCTTCAGGTTTTGCATTATTATGATGGCACAATTTATTTATTTGGTGTTATATGTGTTTTCTGTATGCAAAATTACTAAAAATACATGAACGCAGGAGTAATTTTCCCTCTTTTTTCATTATCTAAACATTGCAAGTCCTTTACATTGTTAAGGGAATTAACTGTTGCATCTGAGAGATCAAAAATAAACTGTTAGATATTGATAAAAAATGACTCTAAATTCTGAAAGACTAATACTATTAATGGTTATTTATTTATTTGTCCTGTGTCTTAACTTTGTCTCTTTGTAGGGTTGTCTTTTCCTCTATGGCACTTATCTAGCGGGACTGACCAGCAATGTCAGCCATCCCCCGGTCAACCAGTCACCTACAATCATAACAAGTGTCACTCTGGTCACCTGCTCCTCGGCTGTTGCCGTCCCCGTGTCCATCTTCCTGCAGGCTTGGCCCAACTTGGTCTACAGTACTGTAGCTGGAGCTATCTTCATCTGCACACTGGCTACAAACTGTATGCTGTTTGTGCCTCAGGTTAGACTGTGATATCATTCTCCATTTTATCCATGTATCAGAAGAGTAACTTTATCATGGCTGGAGACATGATAACGTGTTTACTGGTTGTCCATCACATTTTTATAAATGCAGTATTGCTTCATTGTATTGAGGGATTTTTTTTTTATTCAAATTTGGTAGAAATACTTAAACTGAAGGAAGAACTGATTTTACTATTATAGGATACTATGTTTGGAAACCAGCAGCAAATAGAGAGACTCAATCAGACAGGCAGAAACTAAACATACAAATAGATGACAAATAAGGCACATGAACGGCGGCTTTGGTTATGACTTTCTCTTTTTTGTCAGGATTTAAAGTAGTAAAACTGTGAGTGATTGTGGTGCTCACACATGCAGTTTCCATATGTGTGTCAGGCTTCCATGTCTGTCAGTAGCGCGTGACTCACGCAGAAGGTGTTTATGAGTCAAAATTACGTAGGCTGTCGCAAACAGGTTTATGACTCTCTAAATGTCTAGCAGAGGGTTTGTGTTACAGTAAAGGAATGCATCTTCTGTGGAAAGGAAGGAAATAGCTGAACAATGAGCAGTATGTACAAACACACCTGGTCAGTATTCCAGATCAAATGGTCCTTATCTTTTAGCTAATAACTTGTGTAACAAATTGCTTTTTACTCTCTAAAATATCACACTTGCCACCATACAGCTGACCCAGTGGCGGCAGTTTGAAGAAGATCAGAACAATCCAAGTCAGATGGCCAAGTACTTCAGCAGCCCCAGTAAGAGTCAGCCATCTGTGTACAGTCAGGATGAGATCTTCTACCTGCTTGGGGAAAACAACTCTATGAAAAAACTGCTTACTGAGGTAATGGACTGTTTTCTTCTCAAAATCAGTCATTCATTAAGAAATTATCTTTGCTGTATGTTAGAATTCATATAAAGCTACAATAGGTCTTGAATTTTCTATTAAATTATAAAACATTATTATTTTGCACCTAATTTTGGTTTCCATGCTACCTAATGTTATTCCTGAGAGTGGAACGTGCTTTCTTTAAAAAGGCCAATAGGCGGTGGCTTTCCTGGTTGCAATGAAATCAATGGAAATCAATGAAAATGACTTTGCTCAACTTTATGCCCATGAAAAATCTCATATCAGGGTTCCAGTGTATTGAACATGTAACAAAAGTGTCAATTAAATTGAGTTTTATTTAAATAGCATTAAATCACAACAACAGTCATGCCAAGACACTTTATATAGTATATATAGCAAGGTACTGTAAAGACACTACAGTATTTGAAAGAAACCCTAACATTCACACAACCACCTATGAGCAAGGATTTGGGGAACACGGGAAGGAAAAACTCCCTTTTAACAGGAGGAAACCTTTGGCAGAGCCAGGCTCGGAGACTGGCAGCCATCTGCTGCAACGAGTTGGGGCTGAGGGAAAGAGAGGGAGAGGGGACAAAAGGCAAACTATGGGAGAGAGAGCCAGAGTTTAATAAAAGCCCGCATTTTCTGAGACAAAGGTCTTTGCACATAAAGCAGGTGATGGACTTTGTTATTTTCTTACCTCATTCTGAAAAGGGAATTAGCTTTGTCAAGCTAACCATTTCCAGTGATTGTTTTTTTTTGTTTTGGTTGATCTGTATTAACATTAGTTTTCCCATCCTCGGCTATTGTTATCTCAGGATGGTGTCATGTGAGAGGATTTCAAGTTCATAGTATTCCCATTTCATAGTATTTTACATTCATATGACTCTCTTTGCAAATCCCACATATTTTTTCCATCTCCTTTTTCTATCCATCCATCCATCCATCCATTTTCTTCCAGTCATCCTTTTCAGGGTTTCAGAGGGGTTGGAGCCTATCCTAGCTCAATTTTCATCAAAAATAAAATAAATAAGCAGATCTAAATGCACTTTTCTGATTTCTTTCTCCCATGCCTCCATCTTTGTTTTCCTGCTGCATGCTGACTGTCACCGCAGTTGAGAAAAACAGCACTCAACAGCACCATCTACAGTTAGTACTAAAAACTTTACCTGTTTTTTACAATTTAAATAAGATACCCATATTTGCTCTCTCTGTATCGATACAATACTGACACACAAAATATCACAATACTATTGTGCATTGATTACTCCCCCCCCTCACCCATAATTGCTTAAACTGTCTGGGTTAAAAATAAAGACGGCAGTAGCCAAAATTTGGACTTCAAAGCTTTAATAGCACATTCCTCAAGTGCATGTGTGACATTACTGTAGCTACAGCCATCTTTTATATACAGTCTGTGGTTATTTATTGCAATAAGCTTATATGTAAGTGCAGATGTAGAAGATGATACCATGCATGTTTTTCATGTTTAATAGTCTGGGTGCTGCTTTAGGTAATAATAAGTGTGCTTTGGGTATAGTTTTGGTTTCATAAAATATGTTTGTTAATATGTCAGATATGTCATGCACAGTTCTGATAGGGTACAAGTCATATTTATTATATTAAACACTAAAAAAAGTGACAATATTTGCAAGAGTTCACATGATGAAGCTGCAGGTAGCCCTCTTAACAGAGTAACAATGTCAAAATTGATGTGAATGGTGATAAGCACCATCCACGTGAGAAAAACGCAGAACTAATAAGTTTATATTAGAAGAGAGTGGTTTAGATGAAACTGGATTGAGTCAGTGCTGAATCTAAGTGGCACCAGCTGCTTCACCCTGTGTTTACAACTTTCTGTCACTGTTTGACTGCTCCGTTTATATTCATTCAAAAGGCAGGAAAATGATATGTACCAAGTTTTCTTAGAGGCATTTTTTTTCCTAACAGCATTTTCCCAGTATGTGTCAAAATGTTTATGCTTCTCTTTATCGCCGTTATTTTCAGAAAAACGCCGTGATCGACAGTCTTCAGGAGCAGGTGAACAACGCCAAGGATAAACTCCTACGACTCATGTCAGCAAGCCAGCACCCTGAGGACCAGGACATGGACTCCTCTGCCACTAACCTCAACTCCTCGTCCACTCAGACCACCGAGCTCCAGTCTGAAGGCCCCACTTCTTGGTCTCAGAATGACACTAAATCAGCACTCTCACCCTCTGCTCTCTCCCCTCACTTCACTGTTGCTTCTGGTTCATTATCTGCTGTTACGCCGTCCTCTGAGCCTTCCTCCGTTCCAAATTCCTCAGCTCCCATTTCTGTTTCCTCCCCTCTCCCCACCAAGATTCCTGATGGTGAAACCCAGAATGATGAACCTGCTCCCAAACAGGATGTGCCCCTCCCATTTATGAATTTAGTCAGGACAGCAGATGAGACAGTTCAGTTTGTCACCGCGCTACAGTCCCAACGAGGGCTAAACCCCTCTAAAGTTGAAACTTTTGGTAGTCATACTGGCCTAACTCTTCAGCTGGGACCAAATGCCAAACAAGCTACTTTTATTAGCAGCGTGCAGTTGCAGGAGATCCTTCAGGAACTGAGCATGGATGCAGTTATGGAAAACACACTTCGATCTCCTGGTCAGGTCCCTAGGATACCTTCTCAGCAAAAACTGAGCAGAGACTCCATACTCTCACCTCTTTCCCCACGGACACCCTGCTCCCCTCCTCCACCTGCCCTCTTTCGCTATCCTAGCATCTCCCCTCACACCATGAGAAAACGTCGACGGCCCTTTCACTCCTCCAGAGGAGATTTAGCTGCTCCCTGCTTCTACACAGGTTCTGAGAATCCTAGCTACAGGAGGACAAGAGACGCCTGTGAACTCCAAAATCCAGAAGCTATGACTGTGGATGATAACTGTCTCCCAGTTCAAAACAGTGACCTTGAAGTGGAAAGGGAAGAGGACGCAGGAGGGCATGAAGTAATAAGAACATGTCAAAGATGTGTTTCGAGACTCCAGAGATGTTCGGTCTTGCATCGTGAAGAACAGAAACACACATCTCCAGAAGATGTGGGAACAGGCAGTGATAACGAGCAGCACCGTAGACACATTCGAGATTCCTGTGGGTACTCAGACTCAGACTCTAGCAGCTCAACAGATTACTGCTACTACCACCGTCCTTACTGTGACTCTTGCCTGCAGCGAGGCTCACTCTTGTACTCAGACAGCTCCTCAGAGTCCTCTGACAGCGAGTATGAAGGCTATATGAGCCTCTACCGCTCCCCACGACCTGTGGTGTTCAAAGAAGACCTCAAACCCACCTTTGTTTGAACACATTTATTGCACTTTACACATTTATCAACTTGAATTAATGTTCTTTGAAAGGTTGCTAAAAGCTAATATAGTTCTGTGATGGGGGGACAGTAGCTTACAAAATAGGAATTTTGCATTGCAGAGGTTGGTGTTTTTGAATTTTTCATCATGGGTCACAGTGCTTCCTTTATGAGACTAAAACATTTGTAGCTCAAAAACACATGATGCTGTTTACTTTTTATAGTTACTTGTGGCATTATTTGCATTATTACTTCTACTGTCTCATGAAAACCTTTGACATTTACAGTACTGTGCAAAAATCTCGTGTCACCCTTCATTTATTTATATTTTGCTTCCAAGGAGCCAGACTTTCTTGTGTTTTCTCCAAGCTTTCGGAAAGATTTTTAAAGTTTTTCCTTGGGGATCAGCTGACAGAGAACAGAAGAAAAGGCAGCCAACATCCAAAAAAGAGCTTTAAATGTCCTTCGGGAAGTCTGGAGAACTGTTCCTGAAGACTACTTAAAGAAATTACTGCAACGAGAGAGTTGAGATTGTGCTGAAGAATAAAGGTGGTCATACCAAGTACTGACTTTCAAGCTTGACTTATACAAAATCTGTTTTTGCCTTATATACTGTATTTCCATTTATATTTATACATTTTTTAATAAGTCACTGAATCAATTTCACATTTTCCTTGCAAAAATATAAATAGGACTTTTGCACAGTACTGTGGAAAGGTTATTTTTCAGCTAACTTACATAAGTTCTCAAAATGTACTAACAGGAGAGACACAATGACGAAATAGGAAACAAATAAACAGATGCAAAATGAAAGGTTTTTACAAAACAAATGTGTGCTCTATTATCAATTGTGCAATGCTCTATTTATTTCTGTATTTATTTGTTGATCTTGTGGTGTCCAGAATTACTTTCTGGATCTTTTTTTGTTTTTTTTTTATAATTATAAACATTCCTCAAAACTTTGTTATGCTCCTTTTGCTGAATCATTTGAGTTTTATTTGAAGTCTTTAGACCTGGGTTTGCCAGAGAATGCGAGTGCTGATTTGATGTTAAATGCTAAAGCTCAGCTTTATATGCCCTCCCGAGTTGAATGCAACAGTTTTCAGGGTTAGAATATTTGCCAGCCTCCCCATCACTTTAATCTTCACCATGAAGCTGGTTTCATCTGTTTTCCTGCAACACAGACAAAAGCTTTTTCTCCCCTCTTATCTTTAATGTCTCTTTCATGACTTGCCCTTCACTTTCACTCCCTTCCACTATCTACAATGTGTCTTTCTCATATTTTATCCCTCAGCTAATGGGAAAATGTGTGTTTGCCGGGGGAGGTGTTGCCATGAAGGCAGAACAGTGTCTTGCGTTACTTCTGCTCAGCTGCCTGCTTTTAAGATGCTGCTGCGCTCTGTTCTGCATGGGAACCATTGAAGGCCAGTCTGGGAGAAATTCCTTTTGATACAGAGAATAAAATACAAAGACACACACACAAAGACACACTACCAACCCTGAGAGGTAAAGACTTTTCTGCCCTTTTCTGCATTCTGGACACTGCATGAGATAGAACTTAATGCTGTTTAACTGCAGCACACATATAATGAGAGGAATTATACAGTTAGTGATGTTTACATGCATTTGAAAAAGAACAAGATAGACCTCCAGTGGTTGTAGATCATCAGAGAAGCATAAACTGCACCATTATTCAACCCTTTTTGGGCGTTTATTAAAGATTAATGCTTCCTAGATCAGTGATAAGTTAAATTTTCACATAGATTGAAACCCTTTTGACTCAGTAGTACAACAATCACTTAATAACTCCTCATTTAGAATTTACTAATGGCTTATTGTTCTTCTTTCCACTGCTTTCCACAGCGGACCATCTGATTCCATTTCACCCTATCCCTGGCACTCTCCTCTGCCACACCAACCATCTGCACGTCCTCCACTACATTCATGAATCTTTTCTGAGGTCTTTCTCTTTTTCCTCCTGCCTGGCAGCTCCACATTTTAAATTCTATGTCCAGTATATCCACTATCCCTCCTCTCTGCAAATGTCCAAACCACCTCAGCCTTGCCTAACTTAGTCCCTGTCCCTCTGATGCACTCATTTCTAATCCTGTCCATCCTGGGTTCAATGGAAATCTTAAAATCTTTAGCTCTGCCACCTCCAGCTCTTCCTCCTGTCTTTTTATCAGTACCACACAGCACCATCAGAGCAGGTCCCACTACCATTTTGTAAGCCTTCCCTTTCACTCTTGCACCTATTCTGTCACAAATCACCCCTGACACTCCACCCTGCCTGCACTCTCTTCTTCACCTCTCTTGTCCACTGTCCATTGCTTTGGATGATTGACCCCATGTATTTAAACTCATCTACTTTCACTACCTCTGCTCATTGCGTCACTATTATTAATGGCTATCATTCATATATTAAGACTATTTACAATAAGAATTGTCACCTGATCCAGCCCTAACTAGGAGCTTTATCAAATGGGAACGTCTGATCATAAAAGTATAGACTGTATCTGCACAAATTGAGGATTGATAGCTGAAGGCTTTGCCTCCCATTCTGCTTTAAGAAACTTGAAGCTTCACTCTGGAATATTGTACTAAATGGATGGATGAATATTAAAGAAGAAAACACCAGTCAAAGGAATTTCCACATCCCTGCCAATAAACTAATCCATTAGGCATGAGCCCATCTTTATTGTCTAGAAACCCTTTATTTATCTAACATCTTCCAATGTTGCTTAAAGAAGTGCCTTTAAAAAAAAAGCGAAATCAGTTTAAATGCTACTGTAAGACGTTACAGTGTTAAATACTTAAGCTATGTCTATAATCGAGAAGGATAAGGCTTAATCTGGGCAGCTACAGTAAGCGCACATGCACACACACATCATTAGTATTTCTAAGTAGAATGACACTAATTAAACTAAGATGTGTCTGAGGGCCGCGTGAAATAAAAAGTGTCGGAGAGCTTTAAAAGGAGAGGCTTTTGTAACTAACATAGCAACAGTGCTGCATGACCACCGGTGCTCTGTGACAGCTGGGTCCATTTGAACTGACAGCCTGGCTCTGGAGCTCCATTGGTGGAAGAAGTCATCCATCCCGGGAGCAGGCCCGCCGCTTGTCTCCGCCGCGCCACAGGAAAAAAGCCTTTGAAGTAGCGAGGGCGGTGCCAAGCAAATTATGCCATGTGGTGCTCGAGAACGGCGTAATTATTGGACAGTGGGAACACGGTTACCGCCCATTTTTGAAGGATACCCTTTCTGATTGGCTCAATCGGCCACCCCAGATTCAGCGTTTGCGCGTGCACAGTTTTCCTATTCTCTCTCGCGAGTTACGTCAGCAGCGTGAACGTCTTTCCGTGACGCCGGAGCGATCCCTCTAACAATTTGCGGAAACGGCGTACCTAACATGCGCAGCGACAAAGACTGCGAGCCTGAACCTATGGGGAAGGAATAAAAAAAGAAATTCTGTATCGTCGCACTCTGTACTTAAAGACCAATATTTTCCGAGGAGCTCGCTGTCCTGGCGCCTTCGTAAAGAGACCGAAATTTAACTGAGACAAGGCCGGATTTAGGGTCAACGTGAGGCTAGTGAATTCGCTGAAGAAGACTGTAGCAGCTGGCAGATTTTCCGTTGGACGGTCTGTAGGCTAGGGTATAGCGAGGGAGCCGCCATGGCAGTCGGATCATTGAGCCTCCACATCGGGATATGAAGTGGAACTGCATGTGTCCCGAATCGTTAAGAAAACGCCGCATTTATCTCCGATCCGCACCGGATCAGCATCTGAACTAACCCCCTCTTTATCTCTGTGAAATTGATTCCGCACCCAGAAAGAAATTAGCATTGGTTTTAAGAGTGGGGCCACAGGGAGAGGCCAGATTCATGACTATTTTAGTCGGATACGTGTCTTCAAAGGCCCGCTGAAAGAAAACCTGGAACACAAGGAGGAAACGATGCTCTGATCGACCATCGGTGGAATAGCAAGGGTCATTTACTGGCGATACGTAGTAGTGCGAAGGATCCGGGGGATAAGGGGATCTCTTTCTTGCTGACCTCCCTGTGAATTACACTGATATTAATTTACTGTCATCCTTTTGGATGAGAAGGTTCGGCGAATCGATCAGCTCTGCCGTTTAGCAAGTCACAGTCTCCGAGTCGAGAGAATCAAAGGGATTGGATCATGTCGGGTCGGCCCAGGACCACATCCTTCGCGGAGAGCTGCAAACCAGTGCCGCAGCCCTCTGCTTTCGGCAGCATGAAAGTCAGCAGTGAGTACACCCATGTAATTCTAGAGTGGCAGACCTTTCCTGCATGCACCAGGCCCACTGTGGACCGCATATGCTCACTAAGTGTCCTCTCACTAACTAGGCTGGAAATGTGTCAAGCTAGCATAAGGTTAGCTCCGGGTAGCGTATCCCTGTCATGTATGTATGTCATAGAGAGACTGGATGGTACTGAGCGGCACACACGGCTGCTTGCCACGGTGTGAGCGCACGGTAGTGTGCGCCCTGACGCGCCGCCCCGGGGCCGGTCAGCCGGAGCAGGGTTAGCAGGCCGCGCCGGGCAGGGCTTGGCCATAGCAAGGTGGTGTTGGCACAGGCCCAGGTCCAAACCAAGCCTTCTTCCTTTACCGCAGATCCGCCTGATTATTGCCCATTTGAATGTAGATTAGATCGCATAGCGATATTGGTACACAGCACCAATCATATGCGTAACGGAGTTAAAGCTATAGGGCCGGTCTATTACGCAACTGTCAGAGCGGAAGGTGCGCCCATAGTTGACTCGGGCGAAACTGACGCGATCTTAAAGGGTGGTTTACTGGCCCCGTTTCAGCTACTTCCACGCGCCGTGTCGCGACGACCGGAGAGAGTGTGACTCCGAGTATCCTATTTATGAAGCCACAATGGCACGGTGCCGGAGTGGTAATAGACTGGCTGCAGAGAGGAAGCCATGCGACTGACTAGGCCTGTCAGCTGAGCAAGGGGGGCTGGCAATGTTGCTGCTAGACGCCTATCTTTCATGTAATCTATCTATCACTACTACTATTTCAAAGCATGTCATACTAGCGTCCCTTCCTCTGTCTGTCGATTCGCTGAAGATACTGCTCCTGTGCTGGGTATATTTAATACCCATGTTCGAACTATCGGAGGTGAAATAACATATCAAATTAATGCTTTACCTAACCAAAAGTCTGGATTACAGTAGCTTGCCGCACATTTTTGTGTCCTGGATGGAGACGTGCAGAGTCTTATCTGGCTCACTTTTGTGCGTGTGTGTGTAAAACATACCTGCTAAGGAATGCTGATGAAGCCTTAGGGCTGTGACGCGAGCATAATGTATGTTAGTTGGGTGAGGCTGAGGCTCTTCTCTGGGCCGTGCCACTGGAAACCAATTAGTGGACTATGACACACACACATACATCGGGAGATAGAATCTAAACCAAAGTGTAATACATGTCTTGCCCCAGATGCATGCATGCCTGGCTCTCAGCTAATAGTAGAGGAAGAGAAATTCTTTACAGAAATATGTTGCCAACAGGTCTGCTTAAATGTAAGCATTATTTCTTCAGACAAAAGCCACAAACGTTGTTCTTTGGCTTAATTTTTTTTCTTCATAGAGACTCATCTTGTAACCAAGTATGTCATTATCATCTAAATAATAGACCCAGTTAAATAGGGGTTTAATAATTTGATGTCTAATAGCAGGTGGTGTTCAGCCACATAGAGGAAAGTAGAGTTATTGATTCCTCAGATTTCCCCTCTTGTAAAAATTTAATCCAGGAAGCATCAAATGGAACAATCTCTTCCCAAAGTAATTCCCACAAAATAAGGGGTTCCTTTAGTTTCAGGTCCTTCTGTACATTGATGCCTAATATTGTTTTACTCTAATTTCCTCTTAATTGTGGGGGTGGAATTTACCTGTAACAGGTGACTGCAAACAATTTGCATTTTTAAAAATTATTTTAATGTATTTAAATGTTTGTCACTCAAAATATGTGGTTTTGAGTCAGCTGTATCATAGCTGTACTTTGGAACATATCACTTTACTGGAATCTACCTAGACTTGTGTTTTTGTTTTTTCTAACTCTCCAATGTGTCATCCAGTATTAGCCTTTCCTCCACCATCCCATTAAACACACACACACACACACACACACACACACACACACACACACACACACACACTTGAGTACATACATGCACTCAAATGTGTGTGAATAACTTGGCTGATGATTCTAAGCAGCTGTAGCCACTGTGTATGATCCTGGAGCTCTTACCCCTCCTACACAAGCAGACGGAAACAGACACATGCATATACATACATACAGTACATTCACACACCCACATGAGCACCCTTAGGTTTTGTTTTTTGGGGGTGAGGCAGCTGGCCAGGAACAATGAGCAGCTTGTTTAGCATCTCAAAGCTGCAGCTCTCTCTTCCTTTTTTCTCCTTCTCCTTTCTGTCTGTCTCTCTCACGTTTTACAAGTGAGGACGGGAACAAAATGAAGTAATTATACTCTTTGATTTTAAATGAAACAGCAGGGCTTAGCGGCAAGACGAGGACCACCAGAATCGCTCGGGGTTTAGAAGAGAGATGAGATTTATTTATTTATTTTTGGGGAGAGAGAGAGAGAGAGAGAGAGAGCGTGAGAGAAAGCCAAATAAGATTTTGATCAGTCTCGGTGCTCAGTCTGTTGAGTGTAGTAGTGCAGCAATGGCTCTGCAGGCTACACACTACCCTGATATCTATAATCCATGCACCCACATTCAGTCTGCTCAAAAACTATGTCTCCTGCTCAGTGATTCTTGGCCAAGTTTGCGCAGCGTTTGCGGTAACGTTCCTTTGATCAGATGTTCCAGTAATGCAGTGAATTATCTCATCAGCTTTACAACACGGGTGGAACACTTTGCAAAACTGTGTGCACCTGTGTCTGCATTACGGGAGCTGAAGACTGTGAAGGAGCCGATACGTGTCCGTCATGAGAGACGCATGAATGCAGCACTAGTAACAGATGTTTTAAAAAAAACCCCCAATATGTTAATATTAATAAAACATTAAAAAAAATAATGAAGTAACACAAGAAAAAAGATCAGCAGTGCAGTCCAACACCTTATTGAATCTAACTGGAATTTGGAATTTTTAACCCTTTAAGGATGAGTTGGAGCAGAAGGAAAAAAAAATCTTATATTATAGTTACCCTCAACTTGCTACTAGTGTGTAGCAGCTGCCACACTGCAAAGCAATGTAGAGTGAAAATGAAGAGGCTGAGAGAGAATTACAAGAAAATGCAAGAGCTAGCACTTCCAGTTCCTGTTACCTGTGTGAATGCAAACAGAAAAAAAGGCTTGAAAAGTAGTAGCGAGTTCCCAGAACTTTTTGATCTAATGTGTGCATGCTTCTGTTTGCAAAGTTCAGACGTAATGCGGGGCCTAAAGGTTCCTCTGACCAAGCTGTGTAAAATCTGGATGTGAAGGTATCAAGACCACTCTTGAGCAAGGCTCTTAGACCTAACCGCAGTAGTCAGCAGGTCAGGCTGTTACCTCTAAAGGTTACAAAAATATCTCTGCATGCATGCTTCAGTATCTGCATCTATGTTTAGTTGGCTAACCTAAGGTTTCACACCATAAGATTGCGTTGTAATGAGACATCTACATTTAATAATAATAATGCATTAGACTTATATAGCGCCTTTCAAGGTTTTGTTTAAACATTCCGCTGCAGATGTACAGGAGAAATTGCTCGAAAATAAACTATTGGCATATTTAAATAATAATGCTTCTCAAATAAATTAATGCTTTTTTCCTCCGTAACAAAACACTTACAGCTCTGCTATTAAAAGTTAAATAGAAAAGATACTGAGCAAAAACAGCAAAAGGCTGATTTATTCTTAAAAAAAAAAAAATCTGCAGTGAAGTAGACTTCACCAGAGTACTTCCTCCTGTGTGTACTCCTGTACAGCCAGTACTCTGTGCAAATAACAAAACATGTAAAC
>VUQJ01045829.1:7008-17827 GCA_015108635.1 Andinoacara biseriatus
TTTTTGGTGTTTTTTTCTTTTCTTTTTTTTTTTTTTTTTTTTCATTTATTGTTTTTTTTTTTTTTTTTCTTTTTTTTTTACAGCACTCAGCCAGTTCAGAACACATTAAGGCAGGAGAGACGAACATATATTTTCCGCTAAAAAACTGACGACATTAAGAAGAGGAGAGAAAAAACACACACGTACCCACATACACAGTATTCCTACTAGCCAATTTAGACAGGTTTCTGATTAATGCAAACTGCCATGCTGGCAAACTGATAAATTACCAACAATAATGAGAATGGAAGAAGAAGAATAACAGAAGAGCAAGATGAAACTGATTTTAACAGATAAAGTGCAAGAGCCCAGATATAACAGAGGAGTGAATAAGTGGGAAGAAGAAGCTCAAGCTGAATTGGGAAAATAGCAGGAGAAAGAGGCAAAAGAAGATGATTGTGGAGTCGAGGACAGTAAATGAAAGACAGAGCGAGGACTTTAAGTCTGCAAGCTGCCTAATAACCCTTAGCTGCTGATCGGGCTGTTTCTTGGCGCCAACACTAAATGTTCTGTTCAGTCGTCCACAGTCACATAATCCTCTTATCCGAGTTGATTTCAGCACTGTGAAGTGACAAGAGACTGTTTGCTGTGAAACTGGCAGAGCCCTGACGGTCGTTTGTGTCTTCAGCTCAGGGAACAAAGCCTAAGGGAGCAGAGAGGTTCTTGGGGAAGGCAGAGATGGACACAGGGTCTGCATACCTCATCCAAATGAAAAGAAAGTAACTGAATTCCTGGAAGATTTAGCCCTGTGTATCTCACTGCACTTAAAATCATACCTGTAAGAAAGAAAATTCATATGCTTGTTTTTTTATTCCCTACAAGGTCATCAACAAAGGTTTCTGTTAAATCAATGAAGCTACTGGGAGGAGATCTTAGGCCAAGGACTCAAGAGTTTGACTTTTGAGCTCATCCTGAAAGTTAAGTCTCATTCATGCAGTGTATTCAATGAATTGGGTATGAACCACAGGTCAGATTTAATCACTCTAGTCTTCATACAGTATTTAACCTTGTTTGGGGGCACAAACAATATAAACCTCTTGGCTGGATGGTATGCATGAGGAGAAATGTGTCTCAGTGACACTGATTACAAAGACCTAAAAGCTAGTCACTTTAATCAATAAACGCACATTCATGAAATCTCTTTTCCTCACCCTAATCCTTCTTTCCACCTGTTTTCCCCCTATGGGATACCTGCAGCTCTTCGATTAACTCTTGGAGAAAAGCAAAGCAGTGAGTGTTTCTGACTAGTGTATGTCCTGCTGGGGGAGAGATGGCTGCCCAGCTGATCATCGCCACAGGGTGCTCCATGCTCTGTTAAAGAGATAACACTTGCAAGGTTTGAGACCTACACCTTCCCATAAGAGCCATCAACACATGCTCACACACACCAAATGCTGGGACTGATTTGGTTCAGTGGGAATATAGAACTGGACGAGGGCGTTGCAACAATTTCAGGGATAGCAGATGTATTGTTTTAAGGGATCAGTAAGCTGTTTTCAGGGAATTTCCAGCAAGATCAAGCTTCCCACACACACACACAAAGTGAGCCATTTCCTCTCTCTGCAGGTGCCTTCTGCTTTCTGTGAGAGCTAGCAAGCGAGAGAGTTTGTATAAATGTCTGATCTCATAAATGTCATTCATTTGTACGTGCGCAATTTTACTCTGACACTATTCTGTTCTGCACAGTGCTGCTGCATCAGCTTATTCATTTCATTTGATCAATTCCGCCAATTATAAGTTGCACAGTTGGCTGACAAGAAGGGTAACAGAATCTGTTGAGCGTCTACTTTCTCCTAACATGACGAGCAAAAAAGAAGCGAGGTAAGAGCGAGGGGAGCATTCACTCCTAAAATATGCGTTAATTCTCTTTCACTAAAAACAAAATTTACAACACAAAATGTCTGCGTTGTAATTTTCATTTCTTGAATGTTCTAGTAATAAGAATTCCTCTGGGTGCCCTATATTATACACTTTGAAGCATTAAATACTGCAGTATCTCAGATTTCTGATAGCAGAGCACACGACGTTTGTTTGGCGCAGATGTCTCTGTTGAGGTTGGTTTCATTTCTTTCTTTTCAGCTATCCTATATAAATGTGGCATGACTCCACATCTAAGCAGTTCATAAACACCAAGAGCCAAATATAGACATTATTCCACCCAGCTCATATTGCACACACATATTGTAATCTTCCTAGTCTATCTCTTTCTTATTTAATAAGAACTGGCTTATCTCACTCATTTTATACTGAATGACAACCGTGCTTGGACAGGAGGGCAGATGGCACACAAGATACCATGTAATTAAGGCTGTGAAAAGATGGGGGCCAGAGAATTGATGGCTTCAGTCTTAAAACCAGCCAGAGTAGCTGTGATTTTCATATTTCAGCTTCAGGGTAAGATTTGAAAATGTCCCTTTAGTGATGGATTGAGCTAAAATATGCAATCTGGCAGCTAGTGGTGTCATTGAGACCATTCATTACAAATTCAATAACTCACATCTTCTCTCCACCCTTTTGCGCTTGTGCTGTAGCTACGGTAACAAATGGGCTTGGGTTGGGTGGGAAATAAGTAGAATGCATTTTGGCTCTCTTTCCCCATTTACTTTAATCTCTGACATCTGCTAGTTTCTATGTTGTAAATGTTGAGTATACTGTATGTTAAGACAACAGTCTATACTGTAATTTCAAAACTTGTAAATGAACAGTTATCCTCTTAATCTGCCTGTCTTTGTGTTAAGTGAACATAAAGCATCAGCCTGCACAAAGGAGCACAACATGAATGCAAACAGCTATGATAGAACGCCTTTTGGGATAAGACATTTTATTGCTCCCTGTGATATGCCCAGCTGTTTTCTATTATAGACACATAGGGAAGTAAATGGGGAAAAAAAAAAAGCTGAAACAATTCAGATGTTCAGGGTGTTCTTCAGTGTAATTAAATATCACAGCTGATCAAAAGTACATACGTCAGGGACTCAAAAACACAGAACGCACACACATGTCACCAGATGCTTTTTAGCAACGTGTGATAGAAACAGCTCTAAAACAACGGCATTACTGCTCAGCCAGTTTACACCAAAGTAAACCCATCACCAACAATCTCACTATACTCTGCCTGTCTGTAGCAAAGAGATTTCCCTGCATCCTTCGGTGATTTCCACTTCCTACAGCGCCTGGCTTAGCACATGCAATATGCTCATTGAAACTGATCCAAACAACAGTGCTCTGTGCTCTCTCCTACAAGATAATTAGCTGTGAAGAGATGAACACTGGTTCACTGACATGACACTTGTTTATGGAAAATCCCTTCTAGGTAAAGTTTCAAACTGCTAAAGACACCTGTCATGGTTTTTACTACCGCAAAACATGTTGCTTTAACAACGATACAGCAAAAATTGTGCAATGGTGATGAAAATGGAAGAGAAAAAAAATATGTATTCTACTATTTCTAAACAACAAGCATTTCAATTATTTGATTGGATTTATGGTAGATTTCCTGTTAAGAGAGTGCAGCCACAGTGCACTCGTCTACTTTCAAAACATTGATTGGTTTTCACTTTTTTCTTCCCACAGATGGACCTTTCTGGCTCCACAAATCAGAAGCATAGAAATGCGGACAGGTTTCTCATTACAAAGATCGAATAAGACTTTGTGTTTCTAATCTTTGTGCATAACTGTCTTTCACGGCTGCATCGTGGCCAGGCATATGTGAAGGCACGGTCCAGCAGTTTTGCTTAACTGCACATTTACGCATATAAGGATTCACACAAGTCTATACACACACATACAGGACTTACCAAGTAATATGAATATGTGGCTGCTTGCCTTGATAATGAACTTGATGTCTGTGAAACACTTCTTGTAGGGCTCTTGTAACTATCGCTGCTTCAATGTTACACTCTCCCCCGGAAGAGAGACAGAATATGAACTAAAAATCCAGAAACAAAACAAATTACATAAAAGTTATAAATTGATTTGCATGCAATTGGGTGAAAAAATCCCTGGGCAAAACATGACTTAGTAACTGGTGGAGAAACCCCTGTTAGCAAGCACCGTGGTAAGATCTTTCTTGTAGTTATTCACCAGGTTTGCACACATCTGAGGAGAGATTTTGGCTCACTCCTCTCTACATTTTTAGGTTTCTTGGCTGACCCTTAGAAACTCCAAGCTTCAGCTCCCTCCATAGATTTTCTATAGGACTGAGGTCTGGCGACTGGCTAGGCCACTCCATAACCTTAACCCTTTAACACAGTCTGTGTTTCAAATGTCCCGCCTTTTGTGGCCTTCCGGCAACAGTGTGAGTGAACTTACCGTAAAGGCTGTTAACAGGTGTATGGTGATGATGGCTCTGTGTTAAAGGGTTATTGTGCTTCTTTAGCCACTCCTTTGTTGCCTTGGTGGTACGTTTTGGGTCACTGCCATGCTGGAAAACCCATCCACGACCCATTTTCAGTGCTCTGGCTTGAGGCAAGGAGGTTGTTATCTAAGATTTTACAGTACGTGACCTTGTCCATTGGCCTCTCAGTACGGTGAAGTCGTCCTAGATGTTTAGCAGAAAAACAGCCCCACTTCCATGCTTGACTGTGGGGATGGTGTTCTCTGGGTCACAGTCAGCATTTCCCTTCCTCCAAATGTGGCAGTGAGTTGATGCCAAAGAGCTCAATTTTGGTTTCATCTGACCACAGCACTTTCTCCCAAGCCTGTACATGTGCCTTGTTGAGCATAGGGACCTTGCAGGTGTTGCAAGATTTCCATCCATTACAGCATATTGTGTTACCAATGGTGTTCTTGGTGAATGTGGCCCCAGTTGCCTTCACATCATTGACAAACTCCTCTTGTGTATTTTTTGGCTGATCCACCACCTTTCGCATGATAATTCTCACCTAATGAGGCAAGACCTTGCATGGAGCTCCAGACCGAGGGTCATTTTCTATTTCTTCGACTACCAAATAATTGTTGTACCAACATTTTTCACCTTCTTATCCAGCTTCTTGTTGATGGTCTTGTAGCTGATAAGCTGATGTTATTACAAACTGTGGTGTCAGAGTACTGGATAACAATCAGAGGAAATCATTGTTGAGCCGATCCTCACCCTAAAATAAAAATAAGCATTTCTCAGCTGCTCCTCATTTTTTCTTGTTTTGTTTTTAATATTTAATAACCTTGCTGGTAGTGCTTTTATTTTGATTGTTTTTCACATATAATACAAATTAACAGAAAGGGGGAAAAAATGCATTCCTTTCTTTCTTTAACCATGTCAGCATATGCTGCAACATCACTGGAGTGTCAGAATTGGGGGTGTCTTATGAAAACTGCATCTTAACTTGACAGTAAATGATCTGTAACAATTTAATAATTATTAATTATTGTTATTTTAATCAAATATAAGTACTGTATTTATGATCTTCAGTAGACAATGTTTGTACCACCAAACCCGTCGCTACAATTGCATAATTAAATCATCTCATATTCAACAAATTAATGTCTGCTTTGCTGAACTGTTGAGAGAAATATGCTGACAGTGTTTTGATTAAGATTTTTACTGGAACTTGACACAATTGTGTTAAATAAAAACGTTTGCATTATGCATGTAGAGTGCTTGTAAGAGCACAATATTGAATTTGTAAAAGACGGTGGTATAGAAACATGTATATTGTGATTGATGTGCCGAGCTGTGCCAAAGCAACTCATTCCATTTCCATATTTTAGCCTTTATGGCATGAAGGGAGATAGTTGCCTGCTGGAAATGGAAATCATCAAATTAAATATTTATCCACAACAAAGAACAAAACAGTGTGTGGGCAGAGAAAGAGCCACTCAATTAATAAGAGAAATATTGGACAGAAAAGAGCCTATAGCATTGATGTTTGGTGAAGTATTCATTTCCATAACTGCAATTAATAAAACATTACTGAAACTGGAAAACTTCCTTCACTCTAAACTAGTTAGTTCTTCCTCCTTGTACCTGCTGAACTTTCTACCTCTGCTAGTCCCATGTTAATTCTGCTTCCCACAAAGCAGTTAAAATGCATTCAATTTAATACCGATGTGATCTCTTTTCTCAGCAAAACCTGTGTTCTCCCCACGGGAGAGGGAAGCCACTGAAGAATTGTTCAGGAAACACTCTTTAGAAAGATTTCTCCTCTTTTCCTAACATTTTCTGTCCTCTCTGTCATACTCTCTCCTGCACATGACACTTTTTCTTTTTTTTTTTTTTTTACAGTTCGTGAACTCAGTGAATGACTGATTTTGAAACAGTGGAGCTCAATATGAGAGGAAAAGCATTGTCATATCAAAGCTGTCAGGCATTCTCTGTTTGCTCTCTGAATCCTGCATGCATCGTTTCCTAGACAGCTGATGCAAATATGCAGACATTGAACATAGTCTGGCACCGAATGCCTGTTGTCATTCAGTATACACTTAGAGTAGACCGTCTGTCTTTGAGGCAACATTTGCAAAATTACTAAACACACACAGAAACGCAGTCTGAATTCTAGTTAAAAAGCAGACAAAAAAAAAAAAATTCAGTTGGCTGACATTTTTGACTATAGTGAAATGGGGGATATTAAACACCAAGAGAGGTTAAAAGTTTTACAAGCTGAGGTCTGGTACTGCCTTTGACAAATATCTATGACCTCTGAGTTTTCTGAAACAAAAAGAAGAAAAACATGGGCGTGGCTTCCCGGTCACAAAAAGGAGACCAGTGCAGAAGTGCCTTCTGTTGCATTCTACTGGAGGGATGATGATACCAGATGATGACAGTTGTGGTTGCAAGAATTGCACACAGTGTTAGAGAGTTGTCCACCATACTGGACATGAGGGAACCATTGGTTGCTAGGCAAAAATACGTATTCTCCGAGTTGGCAGTAGTTCCTAGAGGTTGCTGGCTGTCGATCAAAGTCATTGGCCAATGAGTCTGTGTGTTTTCACAGTCAGGCCCTCCTCTCCTCATCACATCTGAGTGTGAAAACTGGTGGAAACACTTCAGAAAACCAAGGGGTGACATCACGATAGCTACGCCCATCTTCTATATTGTCTGTCTGCATAACACGTTACCAAAATCGTTACCTGACCTTATTGTACTGAAATGCTCAGTGTCAACATTTTGGACATGGCACATTTTTTTCCGCCCATCCCAAAAACAGACTACTCTTGGGAGTATGGTGGCTCCAAGAGGAGCTAGTGTACAGTAACAGTCAAAAGTGTCTCCAAACCTTTGCCTGGTGCTGTATCTGAGAAAGACATTTACTTCTATCACTTGGGAGGTTGGCGTTTCGATCTCTGGCTTCTCTGGTGTGCATGTTGAAGTGTCCTTGGGAAATAACCTCAAGTGGCCCCCGATGCATCTATTGGAGTGTGAGTGTGTGAATGGTAGGTTAAAAGTGCTTGTATGAATGTGAATGAGGTTTGTAGTTAGAAAGAACTATTAAAGTATCAGTCTATTTGCCAAAATATCAAGATAACTTGATTCAATTCTGAATTTTCTCAACTGTTGACTTTATTAAGATTTAGTTCTGGGATCTTCTTGTTCACCTAATTACAATATTTTCTGTGAGGCTGTATCTATAAAATTTTACTTGTTTGCCTAACAAGATTTTTTTGTTGCCAGAACTCAATATGTAAATCTTAGTAATAAAATAGTCAAAAGTTCAGAAAACTGTAAATGCCACTTAATCATATTACTTTGATATTTAGATTTTTTGCAACTTTTTTTGTACAGTGTATTAAGTTCTCATGAGAATCTCCTTCTCTATATTGTGGCTAGAAAATGAATGGATGAATTTTTTTTATTTGAACTTCTGTCATTAATTTCTTCTCGGTTTACCCCGTTTAAAGTGCTCAAAATCGTGTTTTGCATTCCTTACATTTGCTGTTGTAGTTTTATGCTATGGCCACACCTCTGCATGGCACCTCGTTTCACCTGCTCACCTTAGCGCTCCATGAAATTATGAGTAAATTCAGAGCTTGTCGTCTGAACATCCTGCCTTTCAGCAGAATTGCTCGTTCTCTTCCTAATTGCCATCTCTCCCTATACGCCTCCGTCCGCCTGTCCCCACTCTTGATTTACTAAAAATGGTTTGCTTTCCCCCGGTAATGTCATGTGAACGAGGAGTTGTACCACGGCTGCTGTGAAGTCTCCCTTGTGACAGGCAGGTGCAGCATAGCACGGTGGTTTCCGATCTTCCAGGTTTCTCTAATTATGATACTTTTGCTCACCCCTGTTCCATTTCTACATGTCTTACAACTCTTTTTGCTTTTTTCACATTTTTTTTTCCTGCCACGCTCCCTGATTTATTCTTTGTAAGTACAGTTAAAAAAAAGAAAAAAACTTCCTCCTTCCTCATTTTCTTTGGAAGAATAACTGGGGCAAAGTGATGACCTGTAATGTCAGTGCAGCACAGGAATATGCACTGTGTGATGAGGTGGTGTAGGTGATGATAGGGAGCAAAGCTGATTTTTACTGGGCTAATGAGGCATGAAAATACTCCATAAAGCTCAGGGTATCCCTCTATCCCTTTATGGCCATGTCTCCTATTAAAGTTTTTTTTTATTTTTTATTAAAACTTACATTGTGTAGTTTATCTTTTAAGTACTGAGTTTCATGAGCTTACTTTGAAGCTCATTTACTGGCTAACTTCAAGACAAAACTTATACACACTTGTGAAAGTGGAGAGAGTTACCGGGTGAGACTTCTGCAATAGGTGAGGTGTTTACTTCATGACAGCATTTTATTTCCATGGGGCACAAAGTGGTTGTGCGATTATAACATTGTAAAATGTTTTTGTCTCCATTTTATTGACTGATTTCCCTCTTTATCTGCCCCCTAATCATTCCCAATACACATACATCATTATCAAGATGGATTTTTCTGAGTGAGAGATTTAGTTTAGTAAGAGAAAGGGACTGGGGAGAAAGAAAAAAAAAAGGAGAGGAAGTCTCTTCTCCATCTTTTCATTAATCACAAATCAGTTTGTTTTTCTCTGGGGACCAGACCACTCAGTGGGAAGGAGAATAGGCTTTTCCTCTCCCCCTTTTATCTCCCTTCTGTTCAATACATGCCCCTCTCTTCTTCTCCTCAGGATTTCTCCAGTCTCTAAATGCCAAACCAATAAACCGAGAAACAAAATCCCCCCCCTCTCCCTCACTCTCTCCTTTTCAAATAGACTGCATGTTCAGTATTTTAATAAAAATCACAGCTTAGATGGTCACATCTGAGAGAGCACATACACACTGAAATGCATGCAGACACACACACAACAATTGACTTCTGGTATGCATGCCGTCTTTTATATTTCCAGAGTTGGTTTAGTGTAACCTACCGTTCCACGCCTCAGCAGCCACTGTGACTATTAGTGGGATCTCACAGGGCTGAATAAGCAGTGGGATTGTTCAAGTTGAATAACAACACAGAGAACTTCTCTGAAATATAAGTTTGGGCCAGGCTGTGAAAAATCAGAGAAACGGAGTGGGGGGAATGTTGACAAGAAAGAGGAAAAACCAGCAGTGTACAAAATCAAAGGAAGGAATTCTTCATACAGGAGTGAAATGATTTTCCTTACTCACTTCAGCAATTTTTTCTAATTATTATCATAGTGAGACAGCCAGTCAGTGCTCCACTTCCTGTTATCTTTGCCAGTGTACACAGACAAATATGTTCTTTCACGAGTACCTCTATATGACTAGCTGTGCCAGATAAAATGCATTCTATTATGCTCAACAGAGCATTATACAGGACATGTACACGAAAGAAGAACATGACTGGTATAAAATTGAGTGGCACCCTGCTCATAGCAGAGTTGAATACTTAATCCAATCTTAGACGGCTATCGCCCCATCTTGATACTCTTCTGCACACTGATGTAAGCCTCTACAGTACTACAGTACAGTATAGCCTGAACACCACACTGGTCTCCGAAGAAAAGACACATGTTCGCACACGGCCAAATTAATGGCAGCAGGAATACTGTGACAAAAACTTTGCACCTGTATGTGCAAATACACACTCAGATGTTACCTATTTTCAGTTTTGTGGTTCACATATTAAAAAAGGACTGAATAATAAGCATTCTAGGTGAAAGTAAGTGATGTTTTGATATTTTAGTGTGTCACTTTGAGTCCCAGCTGAAGTGAGCAGCCAGGGCAGGGAGGAGAGAGGATAATGATCCAGCTGATAATAGAGGAGTGGAATCTGGTAAATGAGGTTGGATATAAAACGTGCTGCAGGCTGTTCTTTTGCTCTCAGTGTCATGCACACACACGCACGCGCCGCATGCATGCACCTTCCAGCTCTTGAGGTATGAGTTATGTGCAAAATCATGTCAAGTGTAAATGAATGGTAACATAATCTTCATTCACCACTTTCTTTTCTGTGCGCCTGTGTGTATGCACGTGTGCACATATGTGTGAATAGCAGGGATTATGTTTGGGGTGGAGAGCATGCACTCCCCTATTAATAAAACATTTCTATTACGAGTGCTAGTTACAGGCAGGCAGAACTTGTGGCACAAGGAACTAGAGGCAGTTCCATCTTAACCTTTACTCATGTGACATTTTTCAGTGCTGCTTAAGTGGCAACACTGTTAATGTTAATGAGCTACAGCAGCTTTTATTGTTACATTTTGTAAACAGGTAGCGGCTGATGTGAAAGCATATGTTTCACTCCAAAATGAGACGCCATTGCTCCGGGGTAAATGGTGCCAACAGCCTTTATATAGAAAATGCAAAAAGTAAATGGTAATGGTGCAAAGCAGATCACTCACATACATTCAATATTTTTATT
>VUQJ01045829.1:49434-59466 GCA_015108635.1 Andinoacara biseriatus
TGTGTTTTTTTTTTTTTCTTCTCCTCCCCCCCCCCCCCCCCCCCCCTTTTTTTTTTTTTTTTTTCCTTCCCCCCCCCCCCCCCCCCCTTGTCTGTCTCTCTTCATTCTTCTTCAAAACTTCTCCCCTCCATGCAAAGGCACATTTCGTTTTTTGTTGTTTGCCTTTTGGTGAGGTGACACACGACACACTGTGGAGTCTAGCCACCCTGGGGGAATGCTAATAGAGGAGAACTGTGAGTCTGTGAGGCAGGGAGCCAGAAAGAGACTGAAGCAGTGCAGAGAGACAGAGACATAGTGAGACAAAGATGGGAAAGTGAAAAAGAGAGATAGTCATCAAAAGAAATAAAATGAAAGGAAGTCTGAGAGAGACAGACAGAGAGCAAAGTGTGATGAAAATCTAAATTACAGAAAGGGGGAGAAAATGTATGAGCCGCAACAGACCACAGAAAGAGGTTAAGAAAAAGAAGAACTGATAGGAAAGGGTCAGACAGATAGTGCGGAAGTGAATAGGGAAAGCATGTCAAGAAGAGATGGTGAAGAGAGCAAAGTGGGAGGTAAGGATATAGGTGGAACGGAGGAGTAGAAATGAAAAGTGTTGTGTTTCATCAAAATGAAAGGGCAAAGGAGACAGAGGAGGAGGGGGAGGAGGAGGAGGAGGAGGAGGAATGGGCAGATGGGGCAAAGAGGATGAAAGAGTTTTGTTTAATATTTGAGCTCCATAAACAATAGAATCAGCAGAATAAAGCCTTCCATCTTCACCTCCACCCACACACGGTCAAGGTCACACATACAGTACCTGTGCAGACATACAATGCACTTTAACTTCATACTCCTTTCTGGCGGCTCCTTTCTGGTAACAAAACAGGAGACGACACTTATTTTAATGCAGTGCTAATTAATGTCCTCTACACATTGACCTTTCCCGTTATTTGTATTTATTTGTGTGTTTCTAAATGTTTGTATGCTTCACTGTGTGCATTAAACTTGGGCATCACATGTAGCACTCCAGCAGGTCCCAACCTGGCTTTCATTTAAATCGCTCAGCTTCACGGCCCCCCTGCCGCTTCACACCAGTTGTCCTTTTCTCTAACATCAGTAACTATAGCAACCCTCAAAAGCAGACCAAGATAAGCGAACAGCTAGTCGAGATATACAGGATGAAGAAGGGGGGTATCTGGGGAGATAAGGACCTGAAAACAAAGCTGGAAAAAAAGAAAAGAGAGAGAGAGAATACTGAATCTGAAAGTGAGGTGAAGAATTATAACAGTTTAATACTAAATGGCCTCGAAAGAAAGGACGTAAAAGACAAAAACAGCTCACACCAAAAGCAAGGCAGTCCCATACAGACCCTCACGTTAAAATGCTCAACTTCACAAGAGAAATAAATAGGTTTATAACCCTGGTCAGAAATGGTTTTGGTCTGTACAACTATTTTATTTCATCATAAAAAAACCGCACAGGGGTGCATTATTCTGTGACTCACCGTGGTATAGGGTTGTTTATGTTTTCATGAGTCTTAAAGTTTGCAATATTAGGTGTGTGGTCTTCTGTGTGTGTCCTCTTTAAATGACAAATGGATGCTGACCCACATGGCTCTAGCTGCTAGCTGTCTGGTAACTGGAGTGACAGGAACTGCAGCTTTTTACCATGGTTTTGGTTCTGAGGCTGTTTGAATCATTTTAATTGCAATTATATGACTAATAATACCTCTTTGAGGCAGCCCATCCATTAAGTTTCTTCTTCAGTTTTGGTAAGTGAAATTTGCTCTATTTTATTAGCATGTTATTTAGCACTAATTAGCAGGTATCTTTGTTTGCAAGACACATGAATACAGTCAATGAGTGCACCTTTCTTGCACCATGAAAAATTACATTCGATGGAGTCAAAGCAGTTTTGTCCAGTGGAAAATATTTTCCCTATTTATGTTCCCATTTCAAATTTAGAATAAAATACAATAGAATAAAATATCTTTGTCATTGTACAGGTTGACAATGAAATTTGAAGCACCTCCCTG
The DNA here is from genome assembly GCA_015108635.1 of Andinoacara biseriatus. Taxonomy (NCBI): domain Eukaryota; kingdom Metazoa; phylum Chordata; class Actinopteri; order Cichliformes; family Cichlidae; genus Andinoacara; species Andinoacara biseriatus. The sequence continues at coordinate 51,449 of VUQJ01045829.1, forward strand.
TGTTGTCCAAACGATTAAGTGAAAACATTAAGCTAGTTCTATGAAGACCTGCCTTATAAAACTAAAAAACTAATATATATAGCTACTTTTGGCTGCTCCATTATTCACAAGACAAAATCCAGCAACCTCCAACAACCAGTCACCAACAGGTAGCACAATACACATTTTTCTCTAGTGACCGGAGGTTGCCAGGGGGTCACCGGTCTCAGGCCTGTGTGACTGAGGTTTTAGTCAACCCAGAATTTTAGGCAGATTTTGTTGATGTTTCCTGTTAAAATGTACATCCATTGACTTCACATCTGAAGTTAGATTGTACTGCTGTCAGTTTTAGAGTAAATAAAATACTTTCAAAGCTTTTGTTCATTACAGCGCCACCTTCTGGTCTTGAAGGAGAAACAGTACTGATCACGGAATTTCCCAAAGAGTAATTCATGGTAGAACTCATAGTGTCACTGCAGTTACTGCAAACCTACTTGTAGGGTTGGTATAATCTAATTAAAGCCAAGTTATTTGATGTTTAGTGAGCTGTAACATGACTCGTTTTATACTGAGTTGTGCAGTAAATGGAAAAAACCCTTACATTTCATCCTTCTGCAAAATCTTTTGTTCTTTTTTTTTTTTGCAGTTTTACCCCAAAATGAATAAATCACACCTTGGTTGCACTCGAGAATTTCACTGTAAGCTGTCAGTCTGTAAACTTATTGCAAGCAAAAACCTTGAGCTTGTTTCAGAACATGGTATTTTGTTGCATAATTTTTTGCAACAACTGGCTGTCAGAAATAACTAATCCCGCTTCACAACACTTTGGGACTTGAGGATGTTACTCAATAGTACATTTTAAGAAGACTGGGCCTGCCTTTTGGGCATAATTTCAGTTGATGAGTTGTGGCTGCACTGCGGTCAATAGCCTTGCAACACACTTTAAGCTTTACTTGGCAAAGCAACAAACAACCCTGATGGCAGTAAGCTGTGAGGAGAGCAGTAGTAAAATGGATTTCTCTGTTGATTTAAATTTCTCTGAGAACAAGTGTATCGAAAGCTGGCACAGAATGAAATCTGCATTTGTTTATACTCGGCAGTATTGATGTCAAGTGTTCAGTACACATAGTAAATATTGGGTTTGGTAATGTTGGAAAAGTGCACCACTGTGTGATTACTGACCCTTGCTTTTGACCGTTTCATCACTCCATCCATCCTACCTATACCAACGTAGGCCTCATTCCTGCTAGGTTTTCATTCATCCCTTAGAATAAATCCTGTGTTATAGTGCCTCATAAACAGGTCAAGTTTCATACAACCAGAGCTCCAACATACTTAAATCTGCACACTAACACCAAAAGTAAAGGAGGCACAATCTGATAAATCAAACACTGTGATCTGTGTTTCAAAAAACCCTGTGTTTTCATTCGATTCGTGTTTCTGTCAAGTGTATTGTGATTTTGTCAGGTGAATATGGTTGAGCAGAGATGGTGCGGCTAGTATTGCTCTTTATGGAGCATGCTGTGTTTTTTCTCTAAGGGTGACATTCAATTGATCTGTACTTTCTACATCCTGCACTGTTTACAGCCAGTAAACAACCTCATTAATCAGCTCGGGCTAAAACAAACCCTGTAAGCATTTATGGTCTCTTCACATTTTCTTTTTTCTTGCTCTTAGAGCTGTGACTTCCCCATCATCACTCCCCTTTTGTCTCATCTACTCTATCTAAAAAGCTAATCTCCTTAAAGCAGCAATTTCTCTCTCTTCCCTCTTCATCCCTCTTGCTTTGTTTCTCCCATCCTTTCCTTCTTCCCACAGATTGCCCTCTTCCCATCACCAGACCTCTCTGTCTTCTCACCTGTCTGCCAGCCCTCCTTCCCTCATTTCTCTTCTCCCACATCTCCACCCATCACTCTTTCACCCCAAACAGCTCCGCTTCTGTTTCCCTCCATCCCTCCTGATGGATAGCTTTATTTGCTGTCCGCACCCTTCGTACACTTCAGATCTCACTGGCCTTGTTTCAAGGTCAAGTATATGTGACACAGATAATTTTTCAATTCAGCATAATAATAATATAACACGGATAAAGCAGCCAGCCACCACCCACCTCTACGGTCAATGCTGATCTTGATCAAATAGATAGATAGGTTGGAAGGCAGGACTATGTATTGTATAGGTTAAACAAATTATTAATGTACCTAAAATATAAAGACACAGACACATTAAGTCCTGATTAAAAAGTGTTTGCTTTTCCTAGAACACTTAAGATACATTTGAAAAAGAATTTGAAAACTGGGAAGAGGGACAGGTGACTGGTGACAGGACAGATGGGGGAAAAGATAAGAGGAAAGATGAAAGACCAGCTGAAGGTAAAGTGTTACACAATGTACTGACTGAAACTGAGACAGGTGGCAGGTTGGAATGCTGGTGATTGACTGATGTTCAGGGCAGAAGCAGATTAAAGCAGAGCCAAAAGGCCAGCTTACACAATGGACAGATGGTCGGGAGGTAAAACAAAGAAGGAGAAGTTAATAGAGACGGCGAGGCAGAGAATAAGTGAAAATCTTCAGAGATCCATTTTTGTGTGTTTGTTACAACTCAAAATCAGTCCCATGGAAATTTCTTAGAGATGATTGGGTTCTCAGTTGACTGACAAACAATTACTATAACCATTTTACATTTTTTTTAAAGCATGATGGTTCCAGCTCCCTAACTGTAAGCACTGTGTTGTTATCTGTCACCGATTAGAAAACAAATTTAATTTATTGTTTCTTTTTGTTATCCACATGAAACAATTTAAATGTGTCACTAAATGAACTTCAATTTGCTTGATGCTTAATGGACTAAGTCAGTAAATTATGAATCAGAAAAAAATAATAATAGAATAATCAATTTTGAAAACATTTAACAATTATTATTAATGTGGAAACAACATATAAAGCAATATGAAGCACCTTGAGGCAACTGTTGTGATTTGGCGCCATTAAAATAAAACTAAATTGAATTGAAACACTGTTTAAAATCATCTACATTTTTCCATCCACCAGATAACACAAAAAGACAACATAAATGAAAAGTCAGTTTACCTTACGGGACCTGCCTAAAAGAGACACAACCCACTGATCTTCTGCCTTTTTTTCCTATCAATTAGCATAGTGAAGCCACCCACCCATTTTGATATGCTGCTATGACAGATCTCTCCTCCCACTTAACGCCCTTTGCAATCAAAATGCCTCACATTTTGACTTTAATAGCAGAGAAAGCACAGGTGTCATGAATTCAGATAATGATAGCTCATTAAAGTGTTGTGATAATCCATGTCAGACAGTCTGAAAAACAAATTAATATTGACAGAGACCTGAATGACATTAATTACCCGTTAAATTACCCATTTACACATATCCTTTTCCACCACTCCCTCGCCTGTCACTGGTCTTTGTATGTACTTTATCAAAAAGTCAAGTTGTCCAGAAACTTTGGCAGTGTACTTTTCTTTTCAAAATACAAGTTTGGTGGGATTAAGGTATGTACTTAAGCAGTATTTCAAATCCAAAAAAGAAATAAAAACTTGCTACAGTTTGACTTTAAAGTCTCAGTCACACAGGCCTAGAGGCCTGAGGTTGTTCAATACTATGTTCTTTATGATTAGATTAAATTTGAAGGCAGTTTAATTGAATTTTGCATTTTTTAATTATTTTTTATTTTATTTGATAACATCTGTTGTCCTCTGGGGTAAAAAGACAGTCAAACCATGTGGGGTAATTTTTACCCCAGACGGACAAAAGATGTATGGCAATCTGAAGGACATTATGATGGTTAAGGTCAATTTTAAGGTGAAAACCTCATGACTTGCTTTTTTATTGTAATTTATTTATTTATTTATTTTTTACCAAGTTGTAGTTTTATCCTATACTGTGTTTTGTTACATCATTTCTGACGTCTTCTTTTTCTTTCCTTTTGTACTTACTGCACATGTAGGTTTACATTGGAGGTTTTTTTTCTTTTGCACAGGTAAAGGGAGGAAAGGAAAATGATAATAGGATAAATGGATAAAGGCATAGACAGAGAGAAGAAAACAGGCCAAAACTAAAAAATAGTGATGAGAGAAAGATGAAAAAAAAAAAAAAAAAGAAAAAAAAAAAAAAAAAAGAAAAAAAAAAAAAAAAAAAAAAAAAAAAACGAAGAACAAAACAAAGCAAAACTGAAAGAATATGAAGCAGAAGTCGTACACACCAAAGGAATAAAGAAGTAGAGGGAGCAGAATAAAAAAATAGTAAGACAAGCAGAGGAGGTAAAGTACAAAGAGAGGCTAGGAAAGAAGCGAGTATAAGTGCCTCATAAAAATGAAAAAAAAATCTACACAAAGAAGTATCAGTGGGAAAAGGGAATCAATGGGAAGGCCTGCAAGATGTATCAAAAGAGGTAAAATGAAGAAAGATGGACAATGAGTAGACCGCAAGAAAAGGTAGAAAAGGTTTATGGAGAAAAGAGGGAGGGTGAATAAGGCAATGGAGGGTAAATGGAATGAGGAGAAAAAAAGGATAGATGGAAAGGGAAGGGATGAGCTGGCTGCATTGAAAAGGGGTGTTCAATGGGCCACAACGCAGCTGCTGACAAGCCCATCTTATTCGCAGTATGGCGTCTTTCCACTCAACAACTCACAGGTGGAGGGATATACAGATGCTCAAATATTCCTACAAACTGTCCATGCACAGTGGAGCCTATGCCATGTTTCAGTGGCAGGCTGTGTTACAGATGAAATGAGAGCTCAGTGCTGTGGATAACAACCCTCAGTGAGAATACACTGGTCGAAAGAGCTCAACCTGATGACGGAGAAAAACAAACAAATGTAAAACAAAGCCCCCCCTTTGGAGATCTGTACTTCCTATTACGACTAAAGTGAGTAAGTATTCACTATGATTGGGCAAAAGAATCAGAGTAATTTTTTTTTGCATATTGGAAGGGAAGCAGTCTGACAGGGAACTGGGCTCCTGCGCCAGCAAACTTTGGCCAATTGCAGGTCTTTTTCAGACCAGATCAGGTGATAAACACATTACTGTGGAGATAGATAATTAATAGGAGGTCTTTAATATTGGAGAGTAAGATTTGAAATGTGCTATGAGTGCTCAGTCACAGTAGAAAAGCTCTATATAAGAACTAGTCCATTTACCATTTACAAGGCCAAGTGCATAATTTAAACTTTTGGGGGATTTTGTCTAGATTTCCTTTCTGATAGCATCTTAACTACACACAGTTGATTAAACAGGTGGGCACACACAGAATAATACAACAACCAACAGAATAGTTCAGGCATCAGTGGACATCCAAGGAACTGCACAGAGGCTTTAGCCTAGTCCACGTTTATACTGTAGGTTTTCAAGCACAGTTTATCTCCTTCATTCTCAACAAGTACAGCTTTAAAAAAACAAAACAAAACACATCCATCCACTAAAAAAAAAAAAAAAAGTCCTATTAACTGTTAAATTCATACCAACCCAACAGGTAGCAATATAGCCCTCTTTTTCCTGTCTACACGCAAACACTGCAAATCATCTGACAGGAGTTTTTATAAAAGGTCCACTTCCAGTGACCTAAAACTTAGTTTTTCCATGGATAAAAGGCCAAACTGCATGATTCATGTACCTGTGGTCAAGGCCTTAAATGAAAGAGCGGCAGGAGCAGCCCTCCTGTCACTGCTGTTACATGTTACTTGGTGTACTGTCCAATCTTGTACATATGGCAGTTATGGCGTGCAGACTGTGACACTCTCGGTCACTAGATGATCAGACTAAACTGTGGGTACGCCCAACTGAGGCCATGAGGAACTTTACACTGAAGAAATCAGTAATGTTTTCTATCAGATGAATTTAAAGGAGCTCAGATGTGTCTGTGTATGTGTCACTTTCTTATTTTTGACTCTGATCTGATTTGTCTGATATGCATAAAAAGGATTATGAGTTCAATGTGAGTGCAGCTACTGAATTCAATCATTTGCTTTAAAGCTAATCGGATGGAAATATGAGGAAACTATAATTCTTCTATAGATATAGTGTTTGTTAATTAGCAGAAAAATGTGATTTGATGGAGCAGAAAAAAGCATGTGTTTTAGTAGGGTTTGAACAAGAGAGCAATGCACATCACAGAGCATGTGAGAAGGGAATCTGAGATAAAAGTATGCAGTCTGCAAGCGATGAAAAAACTTTATATGCTATGCTTTACAACATCTGTATTATGATCTGGCATTGGTTTTTTTTTTCCTTTTGCCCTTTCAGCTTGAGGCAGGATTATTCTTGCAGCATAAGCTCAGAAAATACGTTATATGCTCGCCTGTTTTTTGTAAATAGGAGTCAGATCATAAACAACAGGTAATATTGAAGTCTTACAGCGGCAGCTTTAATATTTAGAAGTGCTCTTTGCATCATTAAGATTTATGGATCGAAGTGTATGCAAGACACATTTAGAATTTATTACTAAGGACTGAATCAGGATTGGAGAAGGAGAAAAGAAATTTCCACACATGCCTGCAGTGGCCCTTTAACTTAAAACTTGGAGCAACCCACCTGACCTCAGCTCCTTCTCATTATGATTATGGGCAGCAGCACCTGCAGTGCGTATGTAGCTCATATGTTGCCTCTCTGCAAATAATAGGATTTGGTGTAACTGCTACCCCAGAATTCCTTCAATATTTTGCTGCATTGTGTACAACAATTCTGGAAAACACTTGGATAAATCCTTGAAAGGTTAATGATTTTGGATCGGGAATTAATCTTTGGCCGCGTTAGTGAATGGGTCATTATTCTAAACCAGTGGACTTGTCTCCCAAAATGTATCTGCATCATTGTGTTTTTGGTGAAGGACGTGCACACTTGCGTGTTCATTTGAGCTCTGTGAATATTATTATTGTCTCCTGCTAGGGAGCAGACAGGTTACTTGGCTACCATGTCTCAGCCTGTGCTCCTGACTGATAAGCTCCACTGCTTATCTCAGTGAATGATTGAGCAGCATGCATGAATGTGTGTGAGAGTGCGCAGAAGTTACAGAGATTTGCTGCCACACAAGGACACTGCAAATACACAATAGCCATTTTGTAAGAACTATTTGAATTTAATATTTGCTCTCCAAATGGACATATGTCGCCATGCTGTAGGAGGCACTGTGATGCGTGCATGTGTGTGTGTGTGTGTGTCTTTGTCAGGACCAGTTTGGGCTGTGGACTTTGGGAGAGTGTGAATATATTTTGGCCATTGTCCCAAATTCCACAGAGTCAGGCATGGTTTTACTTTTAAGGTTAGTTACATGTAAATGTGATCAGGATTATTGTCCATATAAACAAGTAACACAGAGAAGTATCACACCTTCTGAAGTCAACCATAACTACTGTAAAGTGAACTTCTTCTCAAGAATTATTGGTTGGCTTTGAGAGTTTACTGAGTTTATGTATATGTTTGTGAGTAGGGAAACGTCTGATAATTATACATGCGCTTTTGTAGACAGGAATACAGTGTTGCTATGTAATTGTAAGGTACATGTGACTGAACAATTCAAGCTGGGTGAATGTATCTGTTTGATGAAAGGATGACTGTATGATGTTGTATATTACTGAGTTTATGACAATGTATTTTTCTCTTTTCCAAAAACTGTTACAGAGATACTCTGTATCTGATAGACATCAGGCGCTAGACACATTCCATCTGCACTTAATATATTTCTGCCAGATCCTGGGAGCAACTGTGAGGCCTGATATTTGTTGATCTAATAACTAATTCTAGGCAGCTAATTGGAAGGCTTCCAAGCTCTTTATCATGGCAGGAGAGATGGGCTAATGTGGATGGAAATTGCCTCATGCAGTTACACCACAAAAAGGATTGTTATCAGTGTAATATTAGTCTATTAGTCATGCAGCTGCATGCTAGAGTTAATAAGGTAGTGATTGAGACAGTTCAATGATAGGTAATAGGACGACCAGCACAGAGTTTTACACTGGAAGCAGATGTGGGCTGGGTGTTGCAAAGCAAACTTTTTGCGGTCTTCACCTCAAT